>CATIWF010113128.1:0-34009 GCA_949630135.1 Balakata baccata
GCTATTGTTTGTTTTCATTTTTACCGATTTTTTACTTTTTTATTTCAAAGATTATACCAAAAGTTTCATTCATTAAGAAAAATATGATATTTCTCTATTTTTTAAACATACATTAAAAATTTTATTATTTTGTATATTCATTATTTATCTTCAAGCATACATTTATTTATTTTTAATTATTATTTAATTAAGATTATTTATTTTGATAAACCTTGGTCTATCTTTTAAACTTGAATTGAACATTTCATTAACTTGTATGACCACAATTTATCCTTATACATACATTTATTTATTTTTAATCATCATTTAATTAACTTATTAAGGTTATTTACTTTGGCAAATTGTAGATAAAACTTTAATATTTTTGTAGTGTATGTAGAGTAAATTTTTAGATAAACTTCTGGTAAATTTTTGAATATACTTTGTATAACTTAAATTTTTATTAATTTTCTGGTAAACCTACACCTTGAGTACACCTTAGATAACTTAAATTTTCACTGATTTTTTTGGTAAATTTCGGATAAATATTGGATAAAAATTAAGTAAATTTTGAGTAAACATTTGGATAAATATTGTAAACTTTGGTTAAATATTTGTTAAATATTAGATAAAATTTAGGTAAATTTTGGAAAAATATTTGATAAATTTTAGATAATTTCAATTTTCATTAATTTTTTAGTAAACTTTGGGTAAATTTAGAGATGACAATTTGTGATATATGGCTAAATGACATGAAACGATACGAATTTAGACAAATATAGATTTGAGTTTAACGAAAATGAATTATAATCATGTCAACACGATTAAAACATAAAAAAAACCGTGTTATAAACAAATTTTTTCTGCTTAACTTTTTAAAACGCTATTAAATACAATTAAAAATATATAAAAAATTTAATTATTTTAATGTCAAACTATATAAAATTTTTAAATATATATTATAATATTTTAAATATTTATAATATATTTATATTATAATATTTTAATAAATTTGTAATACATTATATTAAAATTAATTGTATTAGTATTATATGTAAAACCCCCTTACCCTTTTATACCTCAGTTAGGTAAAACAGTATTTCCGAACTAACAAACTGATGTGTCTATGCATGACTAATTGACAAGTGATATATATAATTCATGAAAAGACCAATTGTATCATGTTTACATACATGAACCATATTTGTACTTACCATACATTGAAACATAATTTATTTACCAACTTAATTTAAAAAAAATACTCATGATATATGATATCACTACCACTGTTACTATTGTTGTTGCGCTCATTTAATAGAACCACTGGATCTACAACTTTTGACTTAGAATAAAATCTATACGAAAGAAAAACAACTATCACACTAAGTTTTTAACTCAATGGAACAAGTTTTATAAAAATAGTCAAATATATTATTTGATTAAAAATTTCCATACATTTATAGCACGTTCTTTATAAAAATAAGTAGTAAAACACTATTGTAACCCAAAATTTTCAAATTTTCAAATCTTTATATGCTATATAAAAATGATAAAAGAAAAATGCACATAACTTTTCAACATACCACCTTAATAAGGTAATAAAACATATACTTCATATATTATTTGATTAAATCATTTTATATCATACAATGTTAATAAACATAATAGCATTCAAAAGTTAAATATGTTTTTATTTGTCTTAAAATATTCCCAAAATCTACTATATAACAGCAGAATCAGACGATACTATGTGCTATATTCTGATTACCATCTTAATTTCTAAAAAAATATTTATTTATTTATCTTTTTATTCATTAATATCTTAGGCCAGAACTAGAAAGATATAAAGAATACGATTGTTTTTATAATCTCGACTGTTGATGCAACCCCACAATAAATAAGTTAGTGCCTGCATAACTATATCTCAACACTATACAATTATCATATATTAAATTTAGTGTATTTGCACCTATAAAATATCAATATCATAATGCTATACGCACTTTACAGTTTTCAACATGTCAATCTTATTTTAGTTTAGGCTAGGCAAAACTCAAAATTTGCATAGTACATTTCACATGTCATTCATCTCGTATTTATCACAATATCAATTAAATTAATAATTCCATAAATTATCTAATTTTTAGTTTATAATTTGATTTTTCAAAGTATAATTCAAAGTTCAGCTAATTCAAAATCCATACAAGATTCATCATACATATATACATATACTTTGCCTATAAAAATCATGCAATATATGTATGCCAAATATAATTTTCTTCACGCATTCCTATTACTAAGCTCACTTTATTTAACATTTTCTAATGTTTTTCTGCTTACTATTATATTTTATATTCTTAATATGCCCTATCATGTCATATATTTATAAATAAAACCACACAACATCATAATAATCAACAATTTCACAAAACTTATCAATTTATAAAATAAGACCAATAATAATACTAAAAATTATAATTAATATATTTGCTTTAATGACTATTGCCATAAAGCTGGCACAGATCTGATTTAACATTTCTCTATGACTGCAGATTCTTTACCCTTATCTGGCATAGGTGCGTATGAAAGATGTCTGACAAAATAAGCTTAAATGAATAGCAATCGTTCGAATGTTGTTAATCCTTTTAAATAATTAAAATATTATCCCTCCAAATAAAGCTTAGCGTTTCTCATTATATTTTTGTGCCTATGTCTAATTACACACTCGCATGTCTAATGCGTTTTTTGAGACTTAGTCCTATTGCATGATTAACATGATTAATATAAAATATTCCTTTCGGTGTATTAAAAATGTATTGTCTTAATTTATTGGTTTCGTATTAAATTTATTTGTTGGTCTTGTTAAGTTGTTCTAATATCGTATTAGGCGTTTAATTTTGTATCAAATTTCAGTTTAATCTTTACTAGCTTTAATTGAAATTCCACTTCACTCCTCAAATTCCTGTCTTTAATCCTTACATTCCACTTTCAGCAACCAGCATTAAACTCATGTGCCCGGCTTACATATTTCAACTTATTTAATTCATATACCCCATAAATATATATATATATATAAACTTTTGTGCAAAAATTCATCCCTCATTCACCTTTCTATATTAAATTATCCAATTGGGTTTTTCATGCACAATATAACAAATACTTAGATTAAAATTTTATGGAAAGTACATCACTTACTCTGTATATTATAAGATAGACTTATTTACTTTCTCATTTTGTTTTAGATTTTTATACTCTTCTAATGTATTAAATAACATTTGTATACTTTTTTTATATGATAAATTAATTAAAGCAAGTTTTACATCCTTTTTATAGGGTTTTTATTATGTTTTTTTTTTCTTATTTATGATAGTTAGTGTTTGAAAAAATAAATAAAATTTACCTTTTTTTATAATCTAATCAAAATTTGGAAAGTTTTACTTAGATTTCATTATTTGATATATATATTTTATTATTTTTCCTTCGCAAGTTATTGAGTATATTATTTTTTTAATATTATTTTGATTATTTTTATTCATATTATTAAGAATGTACTTTATGCATAAAGTAATAATAGTTACTCAAATTACCAGATAATATATATATATATATATATATTACTAAAATTATTAAATATATAGATAAAAATATATGCAAAATTATGGTATTTATATTTTATGTATATATAATATTGTATCATATATACAATACATTTTATGTATATATAATGTACATATTTTTCATGTATATATACATATAATATTTATTGTATCTTATTCATATCTATATCAATATATTCCTTATTTATATACATTAAATATATTTTATTTTTATTATAACTGTTTTGTATATTTAATAAACATATACATCATATATAGCTCACTTATATTAAATATACTTTTTATATATTTGTATCTTATTCCTATCATTTACCTATACTAATTAATTCTCTATATATATACAGTAAATATACTCTGCATATGTTTTTATTTTTTAAAACATATGCATCGTATAAAACTCACTCATACTAAATATATATTTTATATACTTTTAGCTGTATATTTAATAATTTTGAATAAAATATATTATAAAATATATAGTATAAATACAAATAAATTTAGTTTATGTATTATTCATGATTTCTAATTAGATCAATATTTTTTTAATATTAAAATAATTTATTATTAATGATTGAGTGTGAATTTTGCTTTCATTGGAATGTAAATATAAAAATTTCAATGATTGATGAAAAAAAGAGAATAGAGAAAAAAGAACAAAGAAAAATAAAGAAAATGTTGCAGTTAATGTTAAAATTTAATCTTTCTCCAAATGGGATTCTAATTTTAAGGAAACAACAAATAAAAATATATTAAGAGTAAATTGGAAATTCTAAATTCTTTAAATTTTTTTTTTTTAAATTTTTGAATTGTAATGTAGAAATGATATTGCATATATAAAAAGTAATATATGTGTTCATTTCCCTATCTAATACGTTATGGATAGGGCTTACAACCTTTTCTTTATTTTATTATCCATTCTAAACCTTCTTTTACACTGTATCTTCATCCTCTTTAAGAATTGCCTCCATAACTGTGATTTATCCTAAACCAAGGTCAACAACTTAATTCCATAAATTTAATTTCTATTAGTAAATTATTATTATGACCTTTCTAACCAAGTTAAACATAAACCATACCAGATAATATTAGTTTAAGACTGGTTGCTCAAGAACAAGGCTAGCCGAAGTTTTTTTTTTTTTTTAATTGTTTATCATTTTTATCAATTTCTCTTAATTTAATTTTTATCAAGTCTCTTTATCTATTATTTCTAATTGTTGCAAACTTAATGATTCTATTATTTTACTTAACTAATATTCTAATTTTTACTAGAGCTAGTCACTAATGGGGCTATCCAAGCTCAAAATTGTGTGATTTTCACCCAGGGTATTCTAATTATATAACTCGTAACAACTCAGTACCTGAAAGATTATTTGTAATACAAAAGTATCTCAATTTTTATTTTGTAACATAAAAGTACCTCAATATTTATTTTATAACTAAATAATACTTTTGTTTTTAACTGTTAGTCTCTCTAATATAAATGTGATATGAAATATCATATCAGATGAATTTTAATAAAAATAAAATTAACTATAAAATCCACATCAGATAAATTTCAATTTTACTAATTGTATATTACAACTAATTTTGTTTTTATGAAAATTTATCTAGATATTTTATGTTATACTTCTGTTAAAAAAAAGACTAAGGAAGTGTTTGGAAGTGTTGTTTAATGTTATAAAAAGCAGATTTTGAATTTTTTGATTTAATTAACTAATTTTTTTAATTTTTTATGCATTGTTTTTTTTTTCAAATTTGCTTTTGGAAAAAAACATTTATTTATATATGTCTACCAAAAACAGTTTTTAATGCTCAAAAAAGTTAAAAATATAAATTATTTTTCCAAAAAGCTTTTTTTCCAAACACATTACTAAATGAGCCCTAATAGCTAAAAACATAAATATTATTTAGTTACAAAATAAAAGTTGAAGTATTTTGTATTACAAATAATATTTGAGGTACTAAATTATTACAATTTATATAATTGGAGTACTTTTATATTACAAATAATATTTGGGTTACTGAGTTATTACAATTTACAAGTAACATTGCGAAATTCACCCGCTCAAAATTACAGTTCAATCACTAGATTTACTCTTTCTCTACCCCTTTCAAGGTTCCCATGCATGGCTAATATAAACTTTTTCACTATTTCACCATAACCATAGATTCATCTCAATCCAAATCTTAACTTGAAATTTATGAAGAAAAGTTGTAAAAAGTAATGAATTTGGACGGAACAAATCGAAAGAAGGTTTTAATTTACCTTCTTTTTGCCTCAACCATGGCCGCAAGTCTCTCTACTTCTACTTCCTTATGGTTTCGGTTTGACCTCCTTACAATCACAAAGCTTTCCTCTCATCATCACTTGCTTTCTTCTTCAAATCCATAGGTTGGCCGAGAGCTCACATGGCCTCCATTTTTTTTTTTTTTAATTTGGTTTCGGTGGAAAGTAGCATAAGATAATGGCTTTTGAAGGTTGTAGAAGAGATGATAATAATCCAGAAGGCATAGCCTTCTTCTTATTTATAATTATTAAAAAAACTGCAAATAAGAGAGAGTCGAGTGGGGCTGCTTGTTTCCTATCTTCGTTCTTTTCAACTTAATTATTTTATTAATTTTCTTTTTCTCCAATTCATGCACTAATTAAATAATTTTTACCGATAATATGACCTATTAATTTCTCTCTTAAATATACTATATATTAATTAATTTACTATTCTAATTTAGTTTCGCATTAAATATATATATATATAGCTATTGTTTTATAATTATACTACTATTCATGTATAATCGTATCTTATGTCGTGTATGTATATATATATAGATACGTTTAGTTGTTTGTGTCTAATTATTTCGTGTAGTATAATATATATACGAAAACGACACAATTAAACACTATACGAAATAAGACGCAATACGATTAGACACGATATGAATTATCAACTCTAGGTAAAATTTGAGTAAATATTTGGGTAAATCTTGAATAAATTTTAGGCAACTTCAAGGTAAATATTGGATAAACCTTAAATAAAGGGTAACTTCAATATTTATTAAATTTCTTGTAAATTTGGATAAAACATAGGTAAACATTAGATAAACTTTAAGTAAATCTTGGATAATTTCAACTTTCATTAATTTTCTAATAAATATCGAGTAAACATCAGGTATACCTTTAGAAAACATTGAGTTTTGATATTTTTGTAATATTTTTAGACTTTTTTGCATTTTTGAAGAAAAAAAAAGTGGTTTGTCATTTTGAAAAAAAAAACTTTAAGTGCATATATTTTTGTAAATATTTAGACAATTTTTTATATTTTTGTAAAAATTCCTTTGATATCATGTATGAATTATACCAATATAGATTGGTTCAAGTAATTCAACACTTATTTCCCTTAAATAAAGTCTCGAATTCAAATTTTATAAATAGAAAAAATATATATATACAACTTCGTGATATAATCTGGTTCACCTCGAATTTAATTAAAACTCATGAGTTCTGGATAACGATGTAGGAAAAAAAAAACATGTATGAATTATAACCCTATTGCTTATCTATTGAAAGTTATGGAAAGTAAGCTATAAATTGTGATGAAATATATTACTCAAATTAAAGGGCTAGTGGGATCATCCATCCTTGTAAATTAATTATTAGATTATTAGTTATGTATAATATTATTAATTGAATAAATATCTCACTTTTATAATATATATAATCCCCTAGCTACCGATCGGTATATTTGAACCTTATATTTCTAACTTTATTTTTATTATTTCTAGCCATACACACAAATTTTTTGTTCTGAAATTAAGAACAAAGAAAAGAATGAACAAATTTCGAAATTGAATTTATTAAAATAAAAGAAAAAAGAATATAATCTCTAATAAAGAATTTAGAAATGAGAATATTTGATTTTTTTCTCCTTTGATTACGGTTTAAGGGCTTACGAAACTTAATCTCAAATTCATAGAAAATTTCTCTTTCAATTTTAATGAATAAAATGAGTTGAATCTGTAACAAATGAAGATGTCATTTGAATATCCATTTTGAAAATTTGAAAACTTCGACAATTTTGATTTGAAGATGTAGAAGTATTGATACTTTAGTTTAAAGCGGTCTCAACACTTGAAGAGAATTATGTAAAACTTTACTTTGATGATTTGATTGCAGAGTTTCGATAACTTAGACTTGGATTCTTCTTTTTCCCAATGAAGATGTCGTTTGAATATCCGTTTTGAAGACTTCAATAATCTTGATTTGAAGATGTAAAAATTTTGATATTTTAGTTTAAAGCAGTCTCAACACTTGGAGAGAATTCTGCATAACTTTACTTTGATGATTTGATTGCAAAGTTTCGGCGACTTAGACTTGAATTCTTCTTTCTTCCAATAAAGATTTGATACTTTGATTGCAGAATTTCAGTGACTTAAGACTTGAATTTTTTTTTCCAATGAAGATTTGAGCTCCTCTATTTATAGGAGAATTTGTGTTAGTGTATTTATAATTATTTAAACCACAAAAGACAATAATATATTTCTCTTATTTAGTCAAATATATTTATGGACACTTAAACTATTTAAAAAATATATTTATTCATTTTAGACAATGGCATGTTTTGATATATGAAAATATTTAATTTGATTTTTTATTTAATAATTAAATTAATTACTAAATAAAATATAAGTCCAATTTATTTATGTACCTCCAAAATTTCTATATCTACACTAGCCTTCATTTTTTTATGCTCATAATTTTTTTAGAAATTTTTTCTTAAATAGATATTATATGTTTTGATATTTCTTTTGATTCTTTGAACTATTAATTATTGTTAAATTGAAGTGTGGAACTTTTCTATTAATGGAATAAAAATGATAAAATTAAATTCTTAATTTAAATTATTTCAAATAAGACAAATAAATCTTGGCATCAAAATTAATTAAAATAAATCTTGAAAATCACGAATAATAACTAAAATGGTAAGATTTTAAATTCAAAATTTAACGGACACTTTACAATGAAATTTAAAATTGGACTATTATAAGTGAATTATTCTCATTATCCCAATACAATTGCTTTATTTTTTGGTTTTTAATTTAGAATTCAAAGCGTACCAAATATGATTTACAAAGAAGACAATCACTTTTTCAAGAAAGAGAAATAAATATATATTCAGGATTCAAATTTGAAATCTCTAATTAAACGGTAAGAATTCTCTATCATCTCATCCAAGCAGGCTTCAGGTTAATTCTATTGCTTTATTTATAATGAAATAACAGAGTATAATGCACACCAAGTCAGCAACAATATGCAACTATTTACAGGCTGATATCATAAAAGACATTCCCATTGCAAATTTTTCTCATACATAACATTTTTACGCTACAATATTTCATTTCTGTATTTTCTTGCAGCGAGATAGCAGAATACAAAGTGATTAAGGTTAACATAATCAAACCTTTTTTTCTTTTTGGTTTTTGTGGAAGAGACTTTACATGCGAACCCAAGCTCCTATTACCGCTGGAACGCTATATCGATCCTGGACTTAATATAATCAAACTTTAATGGAAAATTAATTCCATGTTCTTACAAAGTGATTAAGATTAACATAATCAAACTTTAATGAAGGATTAATTCCATGTTCTTAGAGTCTTCGTAGAGTTAGACCGGACATAACCACCAGCACCAGGAAGATAACAACAGAAGCAAAGGATGCCACCACAGATCCACTAACTTTCTGGCAGAAGTCACCGAACTGTAGACATATGGCCAGCCAGTTTGTGGTTGCATTTCCATTGTGAGCCAAGTAGACGACGTCGGCGGCAGCGGAAGCAGCGGCGGTGTTTAGGGCAAGCGACACCTGACAATCAAAGGACGAGAGTTTCATCATTTCGAAAAACATAAAATCAATTATATATGAACAGTTTAATTAATTAGTTTTCCTGAAAATTAATCCAAGGGCTTAATTAATTACGTACGGTGTCGAAAATGAAGAGCAGAGTCCTTGGTCCAGCTGCATAGGGGCGAATAATGGATACTAAAGAGAATGGAAGGGAAAGAACTAGGTACCCAGCAACCATTGCCATTGCAATTACGAAAAACCTGCACCATTTCATATTTGCATGAATTTCACAATTGTTTTTTTAATTATTACAATTAGAATTAAAAGGCTGATATGTTACATTCATATATATGATAACGTATCGCATAAATTCTATTTATGTAGTAATGACATGCATTTCTATTTTTGAGAAATTCTTAGGTAGACCAAGTATACTAGACTAATTCAATCACACAATGATATGTATTTAATTATTTTATTTTCATTATTTAATGTGAATACAATATGCATACATATCATTGTATAATTGGTTTGGTCTACGGATGACATGGTAGATTCGATGTATCTAAGAATTTCTCAAAGTATTAAAATTTTTTGCGTATACAGAGTCTATATAGACCAAATCAAATGAAATAGTGTCATGCAAATTATTTTATTTACGTGACACTTTCTCATTGATTTAATGTATATAAACTCAGTTTATATAAAAATTTTCCGTGAAAAAGTTACTTGTGCAAATAATGGAAGTAATTAAGAAGACATACTGAAAAGTGGGGAAATCATCATAGCCAGCTTGGAACTGGAAGAACTGAGTGAAGAAAGGGAGGGTCTGATCGCTAATGCCCATGGTGGAAGCAGCAGCCAGAGCAGCAGCTATAGCACTTAGCCTTAAAATGAAGTCAAATATGGCAATCCCCTTCATGTATCCACCCTTTTCATCTCTGACAGTAACAGCTTTCCCTTTGGCAACTGAACTTGACTCTGGCACATCAATGGCATGAGTTGATTCGCTCTTCATCATTTTTAAGCTACTAATCTTGAGGAAGCAACGGCAATTAATTAAGGTTTTTTTTCAGAAAAGACTCAATGCTTGTGATGATGAATACGGCTGAAGGGATGAAGCTTTATAAATAGTAAAACTGGACAAAGAGGAGCTGTTGCTACCATCTCCATTAGGCTTCTTTTTGGTCAGCTTTTATCACACAAGCAAGTGGATAAGGGAGCCCATCTATATTAGTTAAAGTATTTCTGATTAGTTTTTCCTAGCCTAATAATACTAACAACTTTATTAATCACAATAGAATAATCTTTTCAACAAATAGGCAACGTTTCTGATTATTAACGTTGTAAGGTTTCGAATTAAAATCTCTAGTTGTAAGGTCTCTGAATTAAAATCTCTAATCATATATCTTGTACCAAAAAAAGGAATAATCTTTTCAAATTTATTTTGGTTTATGATTTGCCTGTAATGGAACCACCGGGAATGTATGAAATTTTTATGAACAATACACAACAACCAAGTAGTGATTCATAATCACTATAAAGAAAAAATGATAGGAGTTCAATATAAATGTACTTCCGATAGAAGAGTTTGCTTTCTGAATCATCAAACAACCATTAAATCTAGAATTAAGAGGAATGCTTGCGAGAAGTTTCTGCTTATAACTCACCGTTTTGATTGAACAATGAGTGCTTATTAGACAAGAATTAAATAATTTTAAAAAACAATTTGGACTGATTTGAGCCAAATCACAATCTTTGTACTGGTTCGTTTTTATAGAGAATCAAACCACAATCCTGGTTGTATACGTGTCCTTTCTAACCAATAAATCCTTCTTAGTAGGCATAGCCCAGCTATGCCAAACTCCTGGAACAGATCAAAAGCTAGAGATTGTTCTGTAGAGCTGAAAACCATAAACAACCTGCCCTGAACATATATCCGACATCGAAAAGCAACACCTAAATCAGTATACCAGGTGACAAATCTTGCTCTATTTCATCATATTCAATGTTATTAAGACCACAGCCTCCAACTCACTCATAAGCTAAACCATAACTAGATCTCTCTGGTTATATCTACCCATGCCATTAAAAGAAAGAAATAAAACAACTTAAAATTTACAAGCCACCTTTAACTTCTATTGATCAAAGGGGGAAAAATTGTGATATAGGTACCTAACTCTAACTACTCAACTCATAATCTCTTTCAAATTTGCCATTAGTTCTCTGACACGAAGAAGAATCTGAAATACCACCAATTGCCAACACTCTTTCCCAAAAAATTTTGATCCTATAGAAGGAAACAATGGGTTGCCACCATAGTCAACACTGGCTAAGATCCAATCCAAGCTTCATCTCAGCCGCATATATTATACACATGGGAGGACGCTGTGTCCATCATGCAGGTATACACATCAAGCAAGTCTACACTCTCCTTGCTTCAACACAATCCATCACTTCAATTCTGCACAGCTCGTATTGCAGTATATTCTCAACTGTCAGCTCCCATTTTCTCCAGAAGGGTGATTCAATATAGATGGTGAGATTGCATTTAATCCATTTGACTTGATAGATTCAGGAGGGCTCTCTACTGAGAATGTGATCCTTGCTGGGTCAGAGCTTTTGGCTGGTGCTACCTCAGCAAACCCGTGCTGTTGAAGCAGCTCCATGCGCTTTAATGATGGCACATCACCCTTGCAATATCTATGCCACATGTTCCGGTATGTCGACTCTAAACCAAGAGTAAATTTTGATCCATTGCAGACTGGAGACTTGGACATAAGATCCCTAAGACTCATTCTCAAGTTTGAGAGTGCCGTTACGTCTGATGCAAGCTGCAATGCCAATTGAACATATTCATCTTCATTTTTGGCAATCAGATGTCCTAATCCTGCATGACAAATAGACAAATGAGCAAAATAAATATCCCAAAACCTGTCTTACATTAGAGGTAAAACAGAGGAGAAGGATGGTGGTAGATTAATAGTTTTACATAAAATGAAAATACAACAGAATTTCACATAATTCTGATACCAAGGTTTCTGCTCTCCAATTTGAGATACAAGCAAAAATTTGCAAGTGTGAGAGACAGTGAGCAGTAAAACAATTAATATTTCCGAGATGGACCTTTAAGGTAGAAAAGAAGATCCCTTACCAACTTTGCTGAGAAGAGATACACCAACATTGTGAGCATGTACTGCACCAGCCATAGTAATACACGGAACCCCCATATAAAGAGATTCACAAGTTGTTGTTGTTCCAGCATATGGAAAAGTATCCAAACTACAAGAGAAATGTGAACTTAAGAACCCAGAAAAAATTCACAAGCCACCAGAGATCCAGTGCAAAAATAGTATACATCTTCCAATAAAAAATTTCAGATATAGAACTGCCACTTTCATTGATGAAAACCAGAATATTTAGCATGAAAAGTTCAAAGAATTTACAGCATTGTTTTTTGGCAGATTTCACTAAGATTATCAAGAAAACCACACAATCTGATTTTTAGGGAAGAAAAAGCAACTTACCTAATGTCCATTAAAGAATATGCTTGCATGTGATCGTGGTTAAGAAGAATTAGGGGCAAAAGATCAACACGTAAAGATTCCAAGCCCAGTTCCTCCAACATTGTAAGGAATCTCTGTCTAACACTGTCACAACAAAATGGCTTGCATTTCACCACAAGACGAGAGTCTGGTACTGCACAAAGTATCCTGGCCCAAACTTGTAGTACCTTAGGAGTTATCTGGGGAAAAATAAAGGTAAGTAGCATAATAATGCGAAAAGAAAGATCAGACAGCACATATTAAAAACTGGATAAGATGGTTTGCAACTAAAGCAGCCAGCATCATTATAAAGCTATCAATACCTTTGCCAAATTATTAAAGCTGCCAAATGTAATAAAGCCATTAGCAAGTGCAGGAGTTGGACAAACAGGCCCAGCTTCAGGTGATGGTGTATAACAAAGAAAGCATTCTGGCAGTCGAACTAACTCCTCAACATGCCTGCCAATGCCATTGAGTAAGAATACCACTAATGCATAGCATAGAGTAGACTAAGATAAAGTAACAAGTTTACTCAAAAGTACTCGTCAGAAAAAAGAAAAAGAAGACCTACTTTTGCTCTGAATCAGGAGGATCTGCAAGCGAATCAGTAATTCTGTAATCAATGGTAGGCAAACCAGTTGTATTTGGGTAACCAATCCAAGTCACCTAGAATAAAAGTATGCTCATAAGATCGGTAACAAACTGCTGCAATTATGCCAAAATACACAATTTCATCACATTAAACAGCGAACTGTGGTTTTATCAAGAACTTATGATAACATTACATATCAAGAATTCAAATGACGGTCTATGAAAATGAGACAGAGGGTGGACAGAACGGCACTAAAACTTCTGTTGTTATCATTAATTTTAATGCTTATTTAGTTGTAAGCTTATACTTTTCTGGATTTTTTTTAAGCCACCATGTGCATCCCAACAAGCTCTTCTCAAGACTTATAAGATTGTAGAGAAACTATTAAAATACCCCTTAACTTTCAAATTTTTGCTACAGTCCCTCAATTGAAATTTGAATTTTACTGAGCCAGTGAGCCCTCTAATTTGCCAAATCTGGTGAGTTTTGATGTACTGTTACGACCATTGTGAGACACTGCCATTAACTTCAAGAGGGCGCAATAATACTGATAAGTGTAATAGCAAATTTTCTACTCATAGTAATAGCCAAAGTACTCGTAGTAATAGCCAAAGCCTAGATCCAACATCATTCTTCATTTTCCAAATTTAATATGAGATTATAAATGCCCATTTAAAATTTCAATTGCTAACTTTTGGCTTCCATTCACTGCATTAACACTGCTTGATTTCCCCCTACTGATGCGGTAATCACCGGTAGCAAATATAAATTGAAGAGTTCAACAGAATACAAGTTAAAAAAGCTTCAAAGCTCTGCACCTAAAACAGAAAAGTTCATAGACATCTACTCTTGATCAGATCCCAAATACTTGCCAGCAAATCCTAGAAAGGATCTCCATTTTGTCAAACCTTGAATGAAACTTGTATAAGCTAGATTAGTTGAGTACATTAGGCAGAAAGGAAAAGAGAAACTGCTGAGCTTCTGTTTTGTATTTCAGTTTCTGTGTCAGCTATCTCAGCCAATGCTTGGGAATGGTGATAGTTTTTTTGTTAATAAGGGTTTATGCCTAACCAGCTCTAATAAGGTTCCCCTCTTTGTAAGTGCAGAAAAACTTCTTACTGTAGATGCTTTTCTTTCAATATCCTAATGAGGTTTAAGAGATAAAGACAAAGAGAGAAGGAATGTCTAACCAACATAAAATTTGGTCTGTTTTTCTCTCAAGGGAACAAAGGGATCACCACCAAAAACTACTAGTCTAACAAATTTCTAATGAAAATGCAACAATAGCACTTCCATAAAATGAACCTCAACAATTTAGCTGGTTCAAGCAACGAAGTACTATTTATATCTGTTTTGCACAATAACACAAAACCCAGCGATTGCATTAAGAATAAAGTGGTTTGGAAAATAACGGCCATTTCAATTTTCAAGCTTGCAGTTTCATATACAGGCTACTCATAAAAACAAGTCAAGTCTGTTAACAAAGAAATTTCTCCTGTGGTGAGTTATAGAATATTCAGAGAAAAAAAAATACTAAGGCTATTGAAGCAAGATAATTCCTTACATAAATTTCAAAATCATTTGTATTGGGAATAAACAATTCTGGAATTGCTATGCAATAATTCCAAATGCAGCTTTTAATAGTTTGAAATAAGAATAAAAAAATATAACTGAGCTTCAAAAGAGAAATCCACCAAAAGATGTATTGCATACCTGAACTGGTGCTGGTCGACATGCCATAGTTCCCAATTTATTGTTAGCTGTATGTCCAGTAAGTTCTACTAAGATGTCAACATTATCTTCTCTTACCATGCTTGCCACCTTCTTTTCATCAATCCCATATATATCCCTCCACATCCCACCCTTTTTTAAGACTTTCTCCCTAAACCTATTAGTCTTTGCATCAGCCTGCAAATCACAGGAAATGTAGATCCAGAATGTGACGATGTCATATGAAATAATGTCATGATAGCATTTGTAAACACAACAGAACATTTTTTGATAAAATAACATGATAGAAGATCACAGTGGTGCAGATAAAGACAGTAATGGAAATTGGAAACAGATTAGAGGAAGGAACAATCTCTAAAGACACAATTCAAATGTACTACCTTCACAACTGCTGAATAAACCACCACCTTGTACTTTGCATAGTCATGATATACAAGAGGTGCCTCAATGAAATAAGATACAGAATGAGTGAAATAATCTGGAGATACATATCCAATCACAATTGGCCGATCTGGATCTTTGGGGTTGTCCCACGAACTGTACTGTGGAAATAACCTCATAAAGCGCCTACCCCAGTCTCTGCATGAATGCATCTCAAATAAGATAACTTCATTAAGCCTAAATCAGTGTTTTCTTTAATACATGACAATATAAACTGTAAAGAATAATAAAGATGACATGTAAGATTGTTCTGTTCATCTGAATATGCAACAAAGAGCATAAGAAATAAGAATATCAAGCTTCAAAACAAAGAGTGACAAGGACCCTCAAGAAACAATTTTGAAAACTGAAAATATCAGCCCTTCAGCCACAGAAAATAACTTTTAGTAATACAACAAAAAGAAAATTACTTTTGTCTTTAGAATATAAAATTGAAGCTATTTCATTTATGTTCCACACTCATATAAGGTATAAGATGGAAACCAAAAAAATCAACACTTTCAAAATGAATGATAAAAGATAGTTTAAACTCAAAATCTTATGAGTTTGTAGGCTTACAACCTCCAACAGGATATCTGAAAATAATATAGCTTAAACTCTAAAACTTGGGTACTAAATGCCTCATTGCGAAGACAACAGAGTGGCAACAGAAATAGTAATAGGTGAAAAGCTGGATTTATTAAAAGTTTGAGTTTTTTGCCCAAAAAGGGCAGGGAGAGAGAGGAGGAGGGATATAAAGAATGGTTAAATTTATCAAACAAAAAAAAAGTGAAACCTGTGAGCTTCAAAAAGCTTATCATCAAGTCCCTCATTTATGTAATTCATTGCAAGCAACCGATTCTGCAAAACGACAAACACAAATAAGAAGCAAGACTGATATAATAGAAGGAGCTGACATTAGGATACTTCAATCTTTGTTATTAATAGTGAATGATACATAAGATGCATTTAGACCTGATTTTCAAGGTAATTGCACGTGTAAGAGACACTATTTCATAGATTAAGCTTGATGCTTTGTTTCCAAAATAAAACCACCCAAAAAGGCAAATGTTTCTTATACTCTACTGTTAACAGTCAAATGTGGACTACCTATATGTTAAAAATCTAATCAACTTAATCATAATCCAAGCAAGTTCTTTTTCCTCAGTGATCTCTAAAAATTGCAGGCTTCATAGGCAAACTAAAAAAAATATTCATTTCTTGTGCTCCACTTAAAATTACAGTTACGTAAATCCATTTCAATGCAAAAAGATCCATATGGATGCTAAACACAAAATATTCCTGGGATGAACTATATGAAGGAATATTTACAATTGGATTAAGGAGTCTAATGGAGCCAAATTAGGATGATTGACAGCACATAAGCACTTGATGATCAAATGCAAGTTAAAAAAAGAGTAACATTACCTGCCCTGCATTGCGAGAATCAGGGTCTATTTTAAGGCATTGCTCATAAGCATTGATGGCCATAGTTATATTGCCAGCATCTCTGTAAAGGACTCCTACAAAGAGTAGAAAAAATATTGTGCATATCAATAAGGATGGTGGTAGCAACCTCTAGCACTATACAAGTGAAGAAGACTTAAGCCTAGAGGAATAAATAAACATAAAAAAAAATCAACAAAAGGGATCTACAGTAAGATAAACAAAGGGAAAAAAAAAAAAACAAGGGTGCTGTAAAAGAAAAAGACGATCAGTACTATGCCTGAAACTATTCCACGCACACACATGTATGCAAGTTTTAAAGAGAGAGAGAGAGAGAGGCGATGGAAGGAGAAACCTAGGTTATTATATGCTTCAGCATACGTAGGATTTGCCATGATAGCTTTCTCAATCATGCTCGCAGCAGCATCCATTTTACCCTGTCAAATAAAAAGATGAAATCAGGAATCACACCGAGTATATGGTGCATTTAAATAAGGTATAAGTTCATCTAGAACCTGGACAGTGTAGACAACTCCAAGGTTGTTCAAAGACTGAGAAAAGTTCGGTTTGATTGATAAAGCTGTCTGTAAAAGTGATGATAATATTAATGACAAATATGACAACAGGCAGGAACTCAAGAATGAAAACTCAAAATCTACCACAAGTATCAAAAATTACCTGATAACACTCCACAGCTTTATCAAGGTTGTCTCGATCTTTGTATATTACACCTAAATTGTTGCATGCCTCTGCACAGTGGGGATTGAAGTGAAAAGCAAGTTCATAAAATACAATTGCCTGCAAAAGAAAATCAACAACTTGATTACCAAATGACAAAGCTGAAGCAATTTAAAGATAGAACTGGATAAAACTTCTGCACGTGTGTATTTTTTGCCAATACAGAAATTAACTCTATAGAACAATTGACCCTAACTGTACGATTATGCATACACAAACACAAACATAAACAGTTGAAAATCCAAGTGACTTACATTGTCAAACTTCAGCATTTCACCATAAGCAACACCAAGATTATACATAGCATCAGCATAGTGCCAATTGTAATACAAAGCCTTCTTGTAATATGCAATGCCTTGATTGATGTCTCCCTCCAATTTAACCTGAATAAATTAATCCAAAATCAGGTAAACGGGAACTAGCAATATTATCATGAATACATTCCCATAAATGAATTTCTACCAACTAGACAGAGAAAAAGTATTCTATTAAAACAATTGGTATACCAAGTTACCAACTGCTCAATCATCTCATTAAACCACAGGCAATAGAAATAACTCTACAGAAAGATTCTGAAAACATAGCAACTAAATAATCGATATAAGTAGGACTTCGTAGAAACAAAAAGAGAAACCAATGGGATGTGAATGCAACCTTTGTTCCTAAATCTGTTAAAGCTATGGCCATATTATTCTTTGCAATCTCAAAGTTCGGTGACACAGCTAGGCACCTGAAACAATGTAGCAGTCAAGTAATAAGCAATCAGCAGAGAATAAGGACCATCAAACAAATCACATGAAAAGCATAATAGAAAATATATTGCCCACTGCCAGGCTACCTCTCATAACAGGCAATTGCTGACTCCAAGTCACCTCGATTTTTATAGATGACACCCATGTTGCAATAAGCTTCAGCATACAAGGGCCTCTCTAATGCAGCCTTCTCATAGCAACTAAGGGCAGTGTCATATTGCATCATTTCAGAATACACAACTCCAAGATTATAATATGCAGGCTGCGCGCAAGAAGCAAAAGTATAAGCACACAAATCCAAAAAATAATGTAATCAAACAAACATAAATGGGAGCATAAAGTGGTCAGAGGGAGGGGATAAGCCATAATTTTACCGCATAGTGAGGATCTATTTTAAGAGCTTCATAATACTTCTGAATTCCCTCTTGTGTATTGCCAGAAAGCTTTAAGCTTGTACCAAGATCAGTCAAGACAATTGCTAGACATTCTGCAGCTGTTTTGTATGAAGGATCTGCCCTCAGAGCCTTCTGATATGACTGCAAGTAAATTTGATCTAGTATTAAGTTCAATCTTGAGCATATGTACATGCTTCCCCTTAAATAATGTGCAAAACAGCAGAGGAAGAGTATAAATAAGAAGATAGGAACCAGGGACCCACAATACAAAATAAATAAGCTACAATAGCACCAGGTACCAAAACATTTGCTAATATTTGCTCACAAATGCGAGCCCATTCCTCCAAAAATCAACCTATAAAGTTCCACAGCATAAATCGACGAGTGTAAAAACTCCATCTTGATAGACTATAAAAAATTTCTCCAAACTGTTTCAATTCAAAAAATGGCAAGTTTCCCAGTTTCACTTTGTACCTTTAACTTTACATTTTATAAGCACCCTACAAGTTACAAGCATGTTATAGGAATTCCAACCCCCTCTTGCGGCTCTAAATTATTAAGCACTCTATAGTGGAATTAAAGAATAAATGGGTTGATGATGTACCAGTAGCAATCACTGAAAGGACCACATAAGGAGGTGACCCAGAAGCCAACTACCATTCAGATGAAATACACGAAAACAGAGGGAGCCCAGGGATATATTAAGGATGGAGGCAGTGATAAGCTTTCTGATATTCAGAAAAGGATTAACCTTGGCAATTTGATTTAGATGGCAGCATAGTGTTTGAACATTACTAAAATTGAGCAAGGAGTTTATGGCATCGAGCTTGAAAAGCCAATCATGATGAAGATCTAAGGCACTGTCATCACATTAATAAGCCATGAGAAGAAACCATAAATTATGCAAACACATGTTAATGATTTTACGAAATTAATCAATTGTCATGCCATCGTTTTACTAGCATTGACTAATTTGGCTCTGGTAACACTTCTAGGCTGATGTAAGCTGGAGAAAGTCTAAATACACGCCGAATTTCGAATAAGTTTCTTTTAACATACATCTACCCTTACAAATAGCTAATTTTCACTTGGCAACTTTCTCTTTATATATATATATATATATATATATATATATAAAAGTAGAATGTATACAATTACACAGTACAGAATAATTAAGAGCATTTTTTTTAATTAACTATATCTACAATGACAATTCCAAATTATGATTTCACGCTCATTTATGAATGGCACCACTGTATAAAGGAATTTGTGTCACCAACAAACAGTACAACAGAAAAGTCATATACATAAAACAACAAGTTGCATATAGTAATAACTAGAAAATGAAGGCCAAAGAACTCCCTGTCAGCCTACTGTGAGCAACATTTTCATATCACAAACAATGAATGAAACCAGTATATAAAACTAAATCACATACTTTGCAGTTTGTTGACAAGAGAAAAGTACAATACACACTATACAAAACCGAATCATCACAATACTTTCAGTGGTTACTTATGAACCAATCTCACACTAATAACATCATTTGAATGCTTATACCTTTCCATAATGAACATGAATTAATCATTACAAGCATACCTCGGCTGCTTCTACCAGTCGACCCTCATCTTTGTACAATATACCACAATGTGTGAGGGCACATGCATTCTGTGGATCCAGCCTGATGGCTTCAGCAAAACTATCAAACGCAAGCCTTCCCATGTTCTGCATCTGCAAGCATATGCCTTTTCCAATATGCGCTTCGACATTCCCACTACCTTTCTCCAATACACTCTCATAAATGACAAGCGCATCAACAAATTTGTTCCTGGAACGAAGAATGTTGGCATAAGAGAGAGCATCCTTCCCTCCGAAAACCCTCGGTTCTTTTGTTGCATCAACAGGATTGCCACTTCCACTAGGAGAAGGCTGTGACCCTTTCAAGAAACCATTATCGTCAGCTGATTCCCCCTCTCTTCCATTTCCATTATCTTTCGCTGCCATCTGGATATATAAAAAATCTCACTTATAGTATCAGCAAAAGTAAATTGGCAAGTTCATTTAATAACAAAAGCCTTCAGACCAGTTAATAAAAGGCATTTCCCAATGAGTGTTGCGAAGTCTGTAACTATATGAAAAAATAAAACTGGAATGTAATAAAATTTTTATATTTGTTAAAATGGACAAGACCAAAGCGAAGCGTTACAAATGCGATCACGTCCACGGTATAACAAGCATTATAGAACCACCGAAAATACAATTCAACGAAAAACAGAACAGAGAAAAAGGAAAAAAAAAAAAAACTTTCCGTTGTATAATTCAACTGCATTGAAGAATAACACTGAAACTAAATATTGTGTAAAACAATTTTAAGTAATTATATTTACTGAAAAAAAATGATATATACTCGAACCCAAACTGGTACTATTTTACCGAGAAAAACCCTAATGGAAAAAAAAAATATATGTACATATCTCATCACAAACTAGGCCCAAAACCCAGCAAAACCCACCGCATGTATAAACGAAAGATTTAAGATTTACACACAAAATCCATCCCAGCTTATAAGCAATCCGAAACATATTAAGAACAAGGAGAAAGCACGAAAAAAGAAAGGGAATGAAAATAAAAATTAGGGATTTCGATACCCACATTCAAAGCAGAAAAGCGCGCGACAGCGACAGATTACCGAAGCACACCAAAAAAGAATTGCCTGGTAGGATACCAAGCCTGTCAAAAGTGGCGCATGATAAGAACAAAGTTAGCGCAGGTTAAGGCAGGTTCAGGTAAACCAAGAAAAGGGAGAGATTGAAGAAGAAGTGGAAGGGGAAAGAGAAATAGCGAGTCCAAGGGGTAAAGAGGCAGATACACGCCACTCTCTCGTCTCCGACACAGGAAGAGTTCGATGCGTACCAACCAAAAACCCACCAAGAGAGAGAGAGAGAGAGGACGATGTGTCCGTTAGTTGATTTCATCACTGTGCCATAATGGAGACGGTCCTTACGAGGTTGCCCTCTTATCCTCGTGTATTTACATTTAGACCACTGTCCCACATCGCACGCTACACTGCACTCACATTTGCGCCCAATTTTGACGGCAGCCTGTCGCCTGTCGGCGACCCGCTTTTTCCTTTTATTAATTTTAACAGGCCTTTGCGTTTAATAATACATGATTTTACACTTTTTCAATTTTACTCACAATTATTCCGTATTTTTATTGTTATTTTTTTTATTTCTATAGAATTTTGTTCTTTTCAAATATAAATATTATTATATATTTAGTAATTTTTTTAAATTGAGAAAAAAATAACATTTTTTATATTTTAAATATATATTAATAATTTTACTAACTTGCATAAATTCTAATTATTTTTATGTATGCATTTATTTATTTTTAATTATTATTTAATTTATTTATTTAGTAAAAGAAATATATAAATTTGTATTTAATTAATTTAATTAAGGTTATTTATTTGATAAATTTTTTTGTTAGACTTTGAGTATATATTTAGTAAATATTTGAATAAATTTTTAGTAAATTTCGGATAATTCGTTAGATAAATCTTATATAAATCTTTAATATACTTTTAATAAACTTGAGTAATTTCAATTTTTATTAAATTTCTACTAAAAATTGAATACACATTGGTAATTTTAATATTCATTAATTTTGTAGTAAATTTAAATTAAATTTTATGTAAATATCATATAAATCTTTGATAAATATTAATTAAATCTTAGTTAATTTTGGACAAATCTCGGGAAAATTCAAGTGTTATTAATTTTTTTTAAATATTGATTAAATCTTGAATTTCAGTTTTTTTTAATATTTTTAGCCTTTTTGGTATTTTTTTTTTTTAAATTTAATATTTTTTCTATTTTTGAAAAAAAAAATTTAAAGATAGTGTTTTGATAAATATTTATGCCTTTTTATATATATATAAAAATCCCTTTATAATATAATAGAAGTCTAGACACCTAAACTGACCCATCTACAAAATTATACTCTGCATTCAAGAGACATAATAATCAAATTGCCCTGTAGCTCTCAATTTTTAAGACAATGAAACCCTTATTTGGAACAGTGGGAGAGATAATAAATGAAGAGGAGGGATCCATTATAGGGATATTATTAATAAAATATGATGTATTTTGATTCACAAGAAAAATGATTTGAAAATATTTTATAAATTTAAAATACAACTCGCATAATCTCCATATATATATTTTCTTTTGAGATTGTTTAAATCATCAATATTGGAGGTAACTGAGATAATATAGAAAATATATTTAGCATTTTCCTTATTAATATACAATAATTTTCTTTAAAAATCATATATAGTCTCCAAATTTATTATTCTTCAATGAGCTATGGCTTAGGTGTCACCGGTCGGGCGATGATGCTCTTAATTTCCTACTTCTTTTTGCAAATTTTTATTTTTTTTCTTTATAGTTTAATTTAGATTTTTGCTTATCCTCAGCTTTTTCCTGATACCCATTAATTGCAAAGACAATGTCCTTACCAATCAAGCTTATTACGCAAAAAAAATATATATATATATATTAAATTAATTTATTCTACCACATTATTTATAAATTAATCTAATAATATATATATTTATAAATTAATTTAATTATATAGTAATATGAATGCATATTATTATATTATTAGATTAATTTATAAATAATATCATAAACTGAGTCAATAACATTAGCCTTGAAACATTCAAGTATCGGTGACACTTGGCTTTAATGAACTTACATGATGGATGTCTCCGAAGCCTTATATCATACACCTTGATCTATAAAATATTATGGACTAATGATCCATCACACGTATAAGAAGTGATAACAATTTTGTAAATAAAACAAACTTACATAGCTATTAAATATACGGTGATAATTTCGTAAATATTTATTATCCGATTATTGAAAAATGTTCATTATTTTATTGATAAATGTTATTAATAAAATAAAAGTTTATTAGTTTATTACTACAAAAAATTAAAAAAATATATATAATATTTATTAAATTATATATACAATGCATCTTCATCAAAATGATTTAATGAATTTATATATATAAATCAAAATAAAAAAAATAGTAAATATTCATTATCCGGTTATTGAAAAATATTTATTACTTTATTGATAAATATTTATTAGTTTATTAAGAAATAAAATGTTCATTAGTTTATTACTACAAAAATTAAATAAAATAATATAATATTCATTAAATTATAAACACAATACATATTTATCAAGAGGATTTTATAGATTTATATCTATGAATCAAAATAAAAAAAAATCGTAAATATTCATAATTTGGTTATTGAAAAATGCTCATTAATTTATTAAATGTTCATTAGTATATTAATAAAAGTTCATTGTGAATAACCTAAAGATTTATTAATTTATTACTACAAAAATTAAAGAAAATAATATAATATTAATTAAATTATATACACATTACATTTTGTTTCAAGACTTTAGGTTTATTAGTAATAAAGTAAAACATTTATTAGTTCATTGAGAAATGTTCATTACGAATAAAGTAATGATTCATTAGTTTATTGATAAAGTTTTATTAGTTTACTGGTAAAATATTTATTAGTTTATTAATAAATGTTCATTTTTTATATTAATAAGAGTTTATTTTATTTTTTTTATACTTAATTTAATATATATATATATATATATTAATTTGTAGGTACGAAATTATTGAATTATCTTCAAAAAGTAACAAAAAAAATAAAGACAAAAGATAAAAAAAAATAACAAATCGAGAAAAATCATATATGAAAAATACAATGGCTGCTGATTTTGTTTTAAAATAAAATAAACATTTATCGATAAAATAATGAATTTTTTACTAATAAACTAATGAACATTTTACTAATGAATCTATATTAATAAATGAATTTATGTAAATTCACTTTATTTACAAAATTATCACTATATTTTATTACAACTCTCGTACATGTGCGATACATAATGATATATGGAACAGAGTTTACGATATAATTTGCATATGTCTCCTGCATCCCAGTATGGCGATTACTCTGTGTGGTATACTGGACTTTTAGGTTTCCTAGGATTATTTGGAATTAGGCCTTTTTTGTATTTCGATTAGTTTTGTTCTTGGACTTGTTTTCATTTGCTCCTTCATTACTAGGCCTCTCATGTATTGGGCTTTTTAAAGAATGAGAAATATTCGTAAAAAATGATATGTTCTATTTTTCTAAGGAAATTTTATAAAAATAAAAAAAAAACGCTAATATATTTACAAAAAAATACTATCTCTTATTTTTTTTTTTTCAAAATACTAAGCGTCCTAATATTTTTTTTCAAATATGCTTATAACTCTTAAAATATTTACAAAAATATTGAAAATCAGTATTTACTTGAAATTTATCCAAAATTTACTCGAAATTTATCCAAAATTTACTCAAAATTTACCGTAAAATTAATAAAAATTGAAGTTATAAAAACTTTATCGAATATTTACTTAAGATTTACTCAAGTTATATCCAGCGTTTACCATAAAATTAATAAAAATTGAAATTACACAAGATTTACTCAAAATTTACTAAGATTTATCTAAAAATTACCCAAGTTTACTGTATATTTATCACAAAATTAATAAAAATTTTAGTTACAAAATGTTTATTAAAAATTTACTTAAAATTTACTCCAATTATACTAAGTTTTTACAAAAAAATTAATAAAAATTGAAGTTACACAATATTTACTCAAAATTTATCAAGGTTTGTCCAAAGTTTACCACGAAATTCATGAAAATTGAAGTTAAAGAAGATTTATCAAATATTTATTTATAAGGTTTACACAAATTATAAACCATGGTTTACAATAAAATTAATAAAAGTTAAATTTACACAATATTTATCAAGGGTTACTCGAGATTTACTCAAAATTTACCAAATATTTACCAAAATTAATAAAAATTAAAGTTACAAAAAGTTTATCAAATATTTACTTATAATTTACTCAAGTAATACCCAATATTTATAATAAAATTAATAAAAGTTGAAGTTATACAAGATTTACTAAGATTTATCTAAGAATTACCCAAATTTTACTTAATGTTTATCTAAATTTTATCAAAAATTTACTCAAGATTTACTAAATATTTACGAAAAAGTTTACCAAATGTTTACTAAATATTTGCCAAAAATTTACTTAAAGTTTACAAAAGATGTAACCAATAATTTATCAAAGTAAATAATCTTAATTAAATTAATTAAATACAAGTTTACATATTTTATTTGGTAATCAAAGTTTACCCAAAATTTACTTTGGTAATTAAGTTAATTGGATATAAATTTAAATATTTATTTTGCTAATTAAGTTAATTAAATAATAATTAAAAATAAATAAGTGCATGCATAAGGATAATTGAAGGCCATAAAAATTAATTAAATTATTAATTCATATTTAAAATGTAAAAAATAGTCATTTTATGTCTCAATTAAATGAAAAAATGTGATAAGTAAACACTAAAATTTCATATTTGTAAAGAAAAAATAAAAAATTCGATAAAATTGAAAATATAGAAAATGGCAATAAAAATACTATATATACATCGGTAAAAATAAAAATAAAAAATTGCTTCTGTGTAATTTCTCCTTTTTCTAAATGGGTTCTTCTTTGATATACCGGTATATTGAAATGCCCGGATATCAACTTTTAGCACACATTTCATCTGATTCATTTATTGATTTATAATACTAACCATTGAATGAATATTTTGTAATATAAATCGTTCATTAATATTACATTTGGAATATCGATTCACCAAATGTAACATATAATGAGCCATATAAAATATACGAGTTTTTTTCTTTTTATGTTTTTCCAATGGACTTTATGTTAATTATTACTTTTTATATAAATAATGAAATAAATACAAGGTAAAATGTATAAATTAACTCATAAATTATATTCTATAGAGCGAGTCAACTCTCAACTTTGACTATGTATAAATAAGCTTTTTAACTTTAAACTCAAAGCAAATTAGCCCATAATTATACCCTATGAAACGAGTTATCCATCACCAGACTGAGTTTGTTCACTATTCTGGTTTAAGGAGCCTAAATAAATTTAGCCAGAATAATTTTCTTTCACAGCTGTCCCTACTTTTATCTGCCTATTTATGTTATTTTTGCCTATATGTGCACAATTGTATTATAGACCCAATTTATGTATCATTATGGATTAGGGTCCATTATATGTGTAAGAGACGATAACAATTTTGTAAATAAAATAAATTTACATAGCTATCAAAAATATTGTGACAATTTCGTAAATATTTATCGTCCGTTTATTGAAAAATATTTATTACTTTATTAAGAAATATTCATTAGTTTATTAAAAAATGTTCGTTAGGAATAACGTAAAAATTTATTAGTTTATTATTACAAAAATTAAAGACCATAATATAACATTTATTAAATTAAATATATAATACATTTTCCTCAAGATGATTTAATAGATTTATACCTACGTATTAAAACAAAAAAATAATATAGTATCTATTAAATTAAATACACAAATAAATGAAATGAACATTTACTAATAAATTAATAAATCTTTTATTAATAAACTACTGAATTTTTATTGATAAACTAATGAACATTTACTTTATTCCTAATGAATCTATAATTTTAAAACAAATGAATATGTCTCAATAAAGTAATGAACATTTAATTTATTGTTAATGAACATACAGTTTATAACAAATGAATATATAATTTATAAGTTATATATAGTTTACTGATAATAAACTTATAGTTTATAAGAAATGAATATTTATTAATAAATTAATAAATTTTTACTTTATCTGTAATGAGCATATAGTTTTATAATATTTATTTTATTTACAAAACTATCATTGTTTCTTACGTACAAGTGTGATTGACTATAGATCAATAATACTATATGGACCATATTCTATGATACAACAATCCTATATGTGGACTTGGGTCTTCACCAAGATGGCACAATGTGGAAATAGTGTAATTAAAAACTGGATAGAGTTTATGAGAAAGACAGTAATTAATAGGGTAAATTACTATAACTTTTAATATTTGATTGAATATATTAGTCGGTATATTTATTTTTGAAAATATATTATGAAATTTATCAGATTTAGTTTAATACACTTTATAGTTATTTTATTAATTTTTTTCACTATATGTCAAAAAAATGTCAAATTTGAACTTCTCTTTTTATCTTAAAAAATACAAAAAATTCTAAAAAAATTTTAGAATCGTCAATTTAATACCAAAATATTAAATTTGCTATTCTTTTTTAATATTATATTTTTTAAATTAACAAAATATCAAATTTATTAAAAAATAAACAAGAGTATTTTATTAGTTGACTACAAAATACTATAGTTAACTAATGAAATATTTTATTCAAAAGTAACAAAAAGCCTGTTTAGTTATTGAAATCAAATTAGAGGGATTTTATAATGTATTTTCACAACTCATATATGTTAACTAATTTTAATTTGGAGTAATTTATAAAATTATAATAATTAGTTTTAATTTATATCAATTTATAAAATTGTGATAATTGATTTCAATTTATAATAATTCATAAAATTATGGTAATTAAATTTAATTTGTAATAATTATAGTAGTTGATGAAGTAATAATTATATCAATTTATCATAATTTATGCTATTTATCTTAATCTATAGTTATATTATTTAATTATAATTTTAACCTATATATTACATTTGATAAAGTTATGATAATTAATTTAATTTTATTATAATTAATAAAGTTATGGTATTTGGTTCTGATCTATTATAATTGATAAAAAGACATTTTTCAGAGAATCACATAGCAATGGCTGGAGGTATTTATGGCATCTTATTTATTCCGCATCTAAATGGTTTTGGCTGTTCCATGTATTTTTTAAAATTCTAACAATTGTACCACTACATATTTTGTCAATTAGTAAGTTGAGCCTTATGTTCATAAGTGAACAAAATTAATATCTTATTGGATGGTATGTGAAAAATAATTTTTATTAGATAATTATTTTAAATTTTAGAAATTCTAATTTAATTAGAATTAAATTTAAAATAGATAAATTATCTGGTAAAGAATTTTATCTTGATTAAAAATAATCTAAGAGATAAAATTGATATTATTTATTTATTTCCTATTTAAATGAAAAGAAGATAATGAATGATATGTTTTATCTTAATTAACAAATTCTATTCAAAATAAATTGTTAATTGGAATAAGAATCCATATTTGCCAAGAGGGGCAATTGCTTTTGGAATTCTTAAGTTTGTTGGTCTCTTACTTGAGAAAAAACATGGCTATCGGTTGATATTAATTCTAGCCCAAAAAGTAATTTTTTTTGGTTCTTTTGGAGTAAGAAGAAAATTCACAATACCACAAGATCAAAGAAGATAAGTGCAAAAAAAAATAATATTATTTTCTTTATTAGTTTTGATCTTGATTGTTTAAATTGTTAATTACTTAATTTTATAGTGTATAAAATATCAACCCGCCTAATGCAATCGAGAATAGTCTAAAAAATGTGTGGACAACAAAATTGACAAGATCTTGTGTGAGCATCGATGTCTTATATTAAAAAGTATAATTTCTATAATTTAATTCTTTTGTATATATGGAGAGAACTTTCCACTGTGTTTTATTTGATAAAATATTTTTATCAAAAATTTTTTATAAATTTTTAAATATTCCCTTCACTTATAACATTTATCTTGAATCCAGCAGCTTAATCCATGTATTCACAAAGCAACACAATAACCAACATGGTACAAGGTTAATACACAGCAACTGCAATAGATCATGCCATAAACATAGACAAAAAGAAGTAACATGGAAGAGAATGACTAGGATTGATCATAATTACAAGATCAAAATTGAGTAAGCCTTTTCTCCATTCAAATACAAATGAGTTTGAAGGACACAAAACCTAGGTTCTTGATGATATCACTCTTTTGCTATTGTGAATTATCTGAATGTTGATCTCCCTGGCTGATGTTCAATCCAGCACTATCATTAGGAGTCTCAGAAGCTGAATTCTGTGAATCAGACTTCTCAGTTCCTTTACCTTGGCTTTCTTCACTGCTAGAACCTTCCATGAAGGAGCTGAGGGCAAGCTGGCCGGAGTAAAGGAACAAGCCAAGAGAGTTGAGGCCAAAAACAAATGTTGCTAGGTAGCACATCCCATTTATAATTGTCCTGTAAATAGCAAGGATATGGTACAGGTTTCTTGCATAAATTAATTATTAATGTCAAAAGTCAGTAGCAGAGAGTTACCTGATAGTTATTGTTATTTGACGAACCTGAAAAGCAGAAAGAGAGAAGAGTTAGAGAATTACATAACAGGCAAGAGTAGTGGCATATACACAACTTGGATAAGATTTTCGTAAAAAAAAGCTGTTCATTTTTTCTTTATTAAATTATTAGTCTCTGCATCGGTACGCAAATTACCTAACATAGGGAAAAGGGAAATATTGGAACAAACCGATAAATTATCTGACATCGTCTGGCGGTTTAGAGATGTTTCAATGGTAGTGGTGAACTTATAGAGTATGAGTGCAATCACACCAGCTGAAATTCCGCCTAACAATGCCTGAATTGGTGTAGGAGGCTTCTGAGCATCAATTGTAGCCGATCCTAATGCTTTCAAACTGTCTAATGCTTCCTCTTTCACTGTTTTCTTTGCTCCCGACGACCTAAATTTCTAAAGATCCATAATTTATTTCCTCAAATTCCATGAAAATCATAATATAAATATTGTTAACAAATGACACTACATACTAATTTCTCCAAGTGTAGAATGATTTGATGAAATCCCACCAAATAAAAACATAACAAACACTAACATAGAATTCTAGAAAATTTAAACCCACCTCAAGAAATTGCAAACAAAAGATAACAACACATAAGAATAAAGTTTGATGTGGGAGAAATACAGAAAAAAATCCCCAAATTTCCAAATTGAAACACGACTGTAATTTGATAAAAAAAAAAAAAATAACAAGAGAATGTACGAATTAGCCAAAACGCACTCCTGTATTCAGAAAGTTAAAGCTAATTAGATATCTGCAACAACATGAAGAAAAGGGTGACAAGGCTCAAATACCAGTTCTTTGGCACGCCTAGCTCGGCGGCGAAGAGCGCGAAAGAGAAAGACACCAATAGCTCCAGTGAGGAGAACGCTGGTGGCCACTTGTATAGGAGAAGGGTCATCCATAGTAGCAAAAATGGAAGGAGAGGAGAATGGGAGCTCTACGGGACCACCATCGTCGGGCGGAGTAATGGCAGTGGGGTCGGGAATCTGGGCGAGCCATAGTTCAGGGCTGGGTCGAGGAAGCGCTGAGAGGGACAAAAGAGAAGTGGGTTTGTAGAAAGAGGTAAAATAAACAGAAGGGCTATGATGATAGAGGTGGTGATGGAGAGAAAGGGGGAAACTTTGAAGAGGCAGAGTGTGTTGGGGGTGGTGGTACGCCAACATTTGATGAAGATTTTAGAGAGAAGGGGAACTGCAGTGTGCGCTATTTTAGGAGCTATCTTTTTTCACCTATCAATTTGGATATCTAATTAAAATATCTTCCTTTGATTTTGTTCTTTTTGTTTTTTAAAATTTGCTTATATAAATTTAAATTAATATATGGTATATCAAAAAATATATTTTAAATTAAAATGAGACCCGAAAAAAGAAAGTGCATTACACAGCTAATGAATTCCTTCTCTCTGACTTAAAAAAAAAATCATCAGCAATTGTTATTTCTTCATTTATTTTATTTTTTCATCCAATTCTTGTTCTGCAGGAACAAAATTGGACTCTCAAGTCTCAAAAACACTTCGAAAATTCTATCTTATTTTGTTCCAAAAACAAGTCAGGAAGTGCAAAATTACAGAAAATTAGCAGGGGTTATTCTCCGGTCAATTGAATTGTTAATCTTTGTACAATATCATCAAAGCTTTATCTGACATTAGATGCCACTGCTCTGGCCCAGCGCTTGAGTTGCAATTTCATGTCTTCTGCTGAGTTTTTGTTAGCCCAAATGGGAATTGGAGGTGGAGCACAACGTTGTACATGCCATTCCTCTGAAAGATGAGGCCTTTTTACCTTATATTCATCTGGGTTCTGTTTTTTCTTGTCTTGTAAACCACTAAGGATACCAACCACACTTGGGTTTAGGTCTACTTTATTAAATGTGAATCCTAAATCCTTAAACCCTTGTACTTCTTGAGATTCAAGATCACTTGGGCTTTCTTCATACTCCTTTGGTTAGAGTTTCCCAAATCCTTCACGTTTCTTGGCGGCCTGTTCTTTGGCATGCTGCAACTCTGTACTATGCCCTGCATGCATTCATAATGTTTGCTTTAATTGCTGAAAGAAGGAAACTGCCTATAGGCTATCATGTCCTCCGTGCTGATGAATTGGCATTTTAATCATAAAACATCCTAATTCCTAACATAAAAATATCACTTTGGGGTTAGCTCATAGTACAAGATGGACCACTTTATTGCAAGGAACATAAGAGAGGCTTGGGATTTAAGCTCTTCAAGTCTATGATCTCTTATGTTGTGATGAATGTTCATTTTCAACATGCAATTGAATGACCACAGGTCCACAGCTATATGTTTAAGTTCATATTTGGCCAAATTGGCCTTACCATGTTTGTCATTAATGAAAGTAAAGAATCAAGTACTACTGTGCTAATACCTTTGAAGTACGATGCCGAGGAGGCAAGATTTCAGATGAAATGACCATAGCCTCGCAAATCAATCTGCTCATTGTAATGTCAGTATCAATTTCTTCAGCAGTTTCTTCCCTTCCTATACAAGGGGGCAGAGATGGTGTCCTTAGTAGCTTGAGCTTAGATGATTGGCCTGTGGTCATTTTGTTCCTTGTATAGCTACTCTCTTTATACTGAAAGCAAGCTTGTTTATTGGTGGATTCTTGAACCAAACTTAAAATTGATAATTGCCTAGTCAGTTTGCTCACTATGCTGCTTCTTTATTTCTCTTCAATATTCTCTTTGCGGCTCCCTATACAAGGCGGGAATGATGGTGCGCGAATCAAGTTACCAGCAGCAACTTTCTTTGATGAAGAAGAAGTTGTTATGCTAGGATTCTCAGCTAAAATTTCTTGATCAAAATTTGGAGAAGGATCAGAATAGCACTTCAACATACTTGGTTTGCTAGTGAGAAATCTCCCAAAGAACCAACCTTCCTCTAATAGATCATGAACATTCTTCACTTCTTCTTCACCTCTGTTAGAAGATAAGGAAGATGGCTCAAAAGGGTCATCATCAAAAGAATCCATTGTTGTTTTACAAAATGAATTTCTCAATCTACGAACAGAAAATACTTCTTCATTTTCTATATATTCTATTTTTGTTATCTATTGAAAGATGCATGTGGGATTTTGATTAGGGTGGTTCATGTGGGGAAGGATACCCATGTGCTTTTTAGATCATATTACTCTTTATTTTATTTGGAAAATAAGATTAATGAGAAGAAAGTGTACGAGTTCTTTAAAGAAGTGAAAATTTAATTCCAACAACTAAGAAATATGGATGGGGTTTTTATTTTTTTGTTATAAAAAGGTGAACTAAGCTCACAAAAAACACTAACAGAAGTAAATCGATCCATAAAGATCATGAAAAAGCTAGTGAGAGAGGCTCTGAAGAGAATGCAGTAGGATATGACTTCCCAAATTGAAATGAACTTCAATGGCATAATAATCTGCTGCAAAGTTGCTCTCTCGATAGATATGAAGAACATAGTGTTAGATATCAAATACAAGAAATAGGAGAAATGTTAATTCAATATTCAAAATCAATAGTAGAAAATGGAAAACAATCTGAGGCCTGTGTAGCACACAGTTTCCTTAAGACAAATTCGCCTCCTACACGGGTGTTTA
>CATIWF010113133.1:0-18023 GCA_949630135.1 Balakata baccata
TAAAGAGATCATAGGAATTTATTTGGAATTTTTAAAGCATTTATTGAATTAATAGGAATTTTTGAGTAGAAAAATAGATTTTTGGAGAAAAAGGAAAAATGAAAGTAAAAAGAGAAAAATAGTTTGGAGGATGAAAAATAAGGAAAATGAAATGTTTACAAAGATTAAAAAAAATATTAGAAAATTTTTTGTCACGCCGGAAAGCGTGTTGGGTGACCGAAATTTCGAATTATGCATCAAATACGTGTAACGAGAAAATATAATATCGATATGAGATTTTGATATATGAGAGAGCAGGAAGTAGTTGAGAGTTTTATTTTCAATAGAAAATATGTTAAAAATGACTTTGTAGTTAATTAGAAATTATTATTGTTCAGGCGCAATTATGAGATCGGTGCCAAAGGCAGACCGGAAAAAAGAGCCAGCAGACATCGGCATGTGAAAGTTGAGGTTTGTACAGTAAATTTATAATTTTAGCCATTAAATGTTTAAAATATGATTTTAATGAAGTTTTGATTTAAATGAGTTTATATGATAAAATAGTTTGAAATATTATGGAAATACATATTTGACAAGAATTTGATATTTTTGCTCATATATTAGCATAGACAACAGTATAGGGAGTTATTGACATGTCAATAGAGTTATTGGCCTGGTAGATTTCCTGTGGTCGTATGATACATATATTCGGTCCGGTGGGTTTCCTGGGACCATGTGATATAATTTATTCACATTATTTCTCTGATCTAGTGGGTTTCCTGGGATCATGAAATGATATGTACCTCTTGTTTCCCTGTGATTAGTCTATGATGATTTAATATATGGGCATGACAAGAGATTTTTATGAGTTTATGATATTAATGAAATATTTTATATTTGATATTTTCTATAAATGATTGCTATTATAATTGTACCACTAAGTTGTATAATTCACTGCGGGAGTTTGTTTTTCTCTCGTGCAGGTTTAAAGTGAAGATAAAGTGACAAGTATTGCAGATATAAAGTCGCTGATAGATGACCCCATAATATGGAGCCAAGCAGTAGTGGTAGTCATTCCGAGCGGGTTGGCCTTTTCTTTTGTATTTTATTATTATGGCATTAGCGTTGAAAAAAAAATTTAAATACTCATATACAAGGGAATATAGACAGAGAGCGAGTTTAAAATTATATTACATATATTCTTATTTTATATATTATTCTACTTAAAAGAAAAATGTTATAGTATTTTATATTATTTACAAATATTTTGGTATTTGGTTTTGTAAACCGTAACACTACTCATCAGTCTGGTATACGATGGTGTATATGGAAGAATAAGAGGTGTTACAGATGTGCTTAAGACTGCCTTCAACACTCGGTATGGCCACTGCAAGTTCCTAATCATACCATTTGGGTTGACGAATGCACCGACAGCATTTATGGATCTAATGAATCGGATCTTCGAGTCTTATTTGGACTAGTTTGTGGTACTCTTTACTGATGATATCTTGGTATATTCCAGGGATAGAAAGGAGCACGATCGATATCTTTGGATTGTGCTTCAGACTCTAAGAGAAAAATAGCTTTATGCCAACCTATCAAAGTGTGAGTTTTGGCTCGAGGAAGTCGATTTTCTAGGTCATGTGGTATTAGTGGATGGGATCAAAGTTGACCCCAGTAAGATTGAAGTCATACTCAATTGGAAGCCGCTTCGAAATGTAACTAAAATACGAAGTTTTCTTAGGTTAGCAAACTATTACAGGTGATTTGTGAAAGGTTTTTCTTCGATAACCACACCCATGACACAGTTGCTCCATAAGGATGTCAAATTTGAATGGATAGACAGGTGTTAGGCCAATTTTGATCGTTAAAAGCTATATTGATAGGGGCACCAATTCTGATGCAACCCACTCTAGGGAAAGATTTTGTGGTATACTACGATGCTTCACTAAATGATTTTGGCTGTGTGCTGATGCAAGAGGGTAACATGATAGCTTATGCTTCAAGATAGCTAAAGTTGCATGAGAGAACTTATCCTACACACAATCTGGAGTTGACAACTATTGTTTTTGCCTTGAAAATATGACGACACTATCTGTATGGAGAGAAGTGTTACATCTATACAGATCACAAGAATTTGAAATATTTACCCTCATAGAAAGAGCTGAATCTCTGACATAGGAGATGGTTGGAGCTTATTAAAGACTACAACTGCATAATTGACTATCAGCCTAGAAAGGCTAATGCAGTGGCTGATGCTTTGAGTCGAAAGACTAATAGACCTACATTAGTTCAACAGATCAAAAAAGCTCAAAAACGGGATCCTAGGCTCATTATGATTGGTGAAGCTATCTCCAAGGGGGAGAGACCTGAGTAATCAGTGGAAGTAGATGCTAGTATTCATTTTATAGATAGATTATGTATATCTGATACGCCCGAGTTAAGGCAAAAGATTCTAAAGGAGGCATACGAGTCAACTTATATCATGCATCCCGGCAACAACAAGATGTATCGGGATTTGAAGCTCTATTATTGGTGGCTAGAGATGAAGAAAGACATTTTAAAGTTCACCACCAAATGCTTGACATGTAAGCAGGTAAAAGCAGAACACCAATTGCCATCAGGATTGTTGTAACCTATCACCATACTAGAATGGAAATGGGAAAGAGTTATATAGACTGTGTCAAGACTACCCTTGATACAAAGAAGACATGATGCGGTATGGGTGATTATCGATAGGTTGACCAAGTCTGCACACTTCTTACAATCAAGATGGACTATTCCTTAGATCGGTCGGTAGAATTATATGTTTAGGAGATAGTCCGATTGCATAGTGTGCCATTGTCTATTATATCTAATAGAGATCCTAGATTCACATCTCAGTTTTGGAAGAGTCTTTAGGGATCATTAGGTACTCGACTCCACTACAGCACGACTTTTCATCCTCAAACAGATGGACAATCGAATCATGTAATGCAATTATTAAAGGATATGCTTTGAAGCTATGTGATTGAGTTTATAGGAAGTTGAGACATGTACTTGCCAATGATGGAGTTTGAGTATAACAACAATTACCAGGCAAGTATTGGCATAGTGGAGTCGAGAGCATTGTATGGCAGGAAGTACAGAACTCCAATATGCTGGACAGAGCTTAGTGAAAGGAAGGTGTTGGGACCCGATTTGATTCAACAGACAAAGGAGAAGATTAAAGTGATTAAAGATAGGCTCAAGGTAGCCAGAGATAGAGAGAAGTCTTATGCAAACTTGAGACGCAGAGACATTGAGTATGAGATTGGTGACAAGGTGTTTCTAAAAGTATCTCCTTGGAAAAAGGTGCTTCATTTTGGAAGGAAAGGCAAGCTGAGTCCTATATTTATTGGGCCTTTTAAGGTAATCGAGTGAGTGGGACCAATAACCCCTAGGTTGGCTCCACCTCCTGAGCTGGAGAAGATTCATAATGTGTTCCATGTATTGATGCTCAGAAGGTACATATCAGATTTGTCCCATGTCATTCAGGTAGAAGAAATCAAAGTACATCCATATTTATCTTATGAAGAAGAACCGATAGCTATTCTGGGAAGGGAAGTGAAGTAACTACGGAACAAGTAAGAACCTTTGGTGAAAATCCTCTAGTGCAGACACTCGACCAATGAGGCAACATGGGAAAGCGATGAGATCATAAGAAGTCAACATCCTCAACTATTTAGCAATGAGATTTATCAGGTATGATTTCGAGGACAAAATCTCTTAAGGAGGAGAGAATTGTTATGTCTGTGATCTAGACCATGACCGTATATATATATTGATATCGTTTGTACCGCAATACAAAGGCGTACCGACCAGAGTCTAAATACAGACATATAAGTGTGAGAAATCTAATTTAATATGATGTTTAATATGAATATTGAGTTGATTTGATAAAATGTTGCGATTTCGTGTCATACACGTAAATCAAGGCAACGAACCAGGCCGAAAATATTGGATTTTCATTCGGCAGTGAGAATTCAAGTTAAGCATATCAAAATATAGATAATAATATTTTAAGGTCAAAGGTGAAGTTATACGGAGATATTTTAAGGTTAAGAGATCCAATTTGTGGAAATAATGCTTCTAGTACAGATTTACAGTCTGATTTTCCGACTGGGAGTTAGATATATGCATTTACTATCACAATGATGTCAATATGATCACAATTGAATTCTAAGATTTTTAATACTGTAATTTAGAAATCGGACTTCAAATGAATTTTTACGGGCATGATTTAGAAAAAGGACTAAATCGCCAAAACATAATTTTCGTACCAATGGTTGTTTTGCAAAATCAGAATGATCATTTCAGAGAGAAAAATTTTCTGAAAATATTGGTATGTAAATTTAAAGAGATAAGGTCATTTGGGATATGTAATTTAAGAAAATAAATTTGTTCAAGTACTAGATTGAAAAATTGGAAAGTTGGTGGAAAAAGTCTGATACTTCCCAAGCCTGGGGGGGTGTGGAACGGGTTTGGCCAGGTGGCACACAAAGTCGAAAGAGACTAGTAGCCCTTGTTTTATCTGGGATAAAAGGAATAGAGTTGCACCTCTGCTATTAGTTTAAGCTTTTGGCAAAATGGTAAGCGCTCTTTATGGTTAAGCATGCTGTGGCAGGGAGAGTACCATGATGGGTGACCTCTTGGAAAGTGCTTGGCTCAAGGCGGGTAAGAGATCAATTAAGCATTCTTGAGCAAGGTCAGTACCAGGATGGGTGACCGTATGGGAATACCTTGGCCCAATTGCATCATTTGGTATCAGAGCTTTGGCTCAAGATCAGGCTTTATCCTTTATAATTCACGTTCTTTAATCCTATTTCTTGCGTTCATTTGTCTTGTTCTTGTTTTTTTTCCCTTGGTTAAATCAATTGTTTGCTTTCTAAAATTTAAATTTGCATTTGTAGTTGAGGTTTAAAAAAACAAAAAAAAAAATCGTGAAACAAAAAGAAGTAATTACAAAGGAAGAATTCAGATTCTTGAGTGATTAATTTCCCAATCAAGTATGATTTGCATATTATTACATCCTTGCTCATTAAGGATTATTGGCAGGTCTGATTTAGGATTATTAATTTCCTATTTGGTTTCTAATTGACATATCTATATATATCTTGTCATATCATTACATTCCTTGTTCATTAAGGAATATTGCTTATTTGTAGCAGATTTGGTTTTCTTAAAAAAATACCTTCTAAATTCGTTTCTTTCCTATTCAAGGCAGATCTTTGTTTCTTCTATTTGAGTTTCCTAATTTATTGCTTTTGATTTGTTAATTTTTTTATTAACTGAATTGCTTGAAGCTTGATTTTTTTTGTGAATTTCAGTTTGGCATTCTACTTGAATTGCTTCAAACTATTTGAATTGTTAAAAAAAAGTGTAATTCACCTAAGAACATAAAAGGATTAGCTAGAGTGGTGTGAGGAAACCTTGAGTGACATTTTGTTTGAGTTAAAACACGAGTGACCACCCCCTATCATTTGAGATCAAATGAGGGAGTGTTTATGAGGTCCTTGAATTATTTCCTTTTTCTCTTTGTTTTCTAACATTCTTTTATTGTAATGTCAAACCAAAGTGGAGAAAATGATGCTAGTTATATTGTTGAAGCTAGATTATGTGAGGCTCAACAAGGAGAGCTTACACGTCTTAATAGAAATATGGTGGCTATGAGGGACATATTAGAGCGCATGGAGGCAAGGCTGCAAGCTATTGAACAAGCCACACCGAATCACAATGGGGGAAATAAGAGAGGTAGAAACCGAATACCTCAAGTAGATGATTTGGAAGCTGAATACATGGATTACAATGAAAAAGATAAAGATGATGATGATGATGATGATGATGCGGGTGTACCTAGAGGTGGAGGAAGAAGAGGCCAAGGTTTTGGAAGAAGTAGAGGAAGAATGCAAGAAAATCCATTTTATGATAGAAACCAAGGCAATGATGATTTGGTAGATAGGAATTTGGGTAGCATTAATCTTAAAATACCTTATTTTCAAGGTAAATTAGATCCGGAGGCTTATTTACAATCCGAAAAGAAGGTGGAACTCATATTTGATTGTCATAAATTTAGTGAGGAGAAGAAGGTTAAGCTTGATGTTACTCAATTTTCATATTATCCTATAGCTTGGTAGGACCAATTGGTTATTAGTAGGAGAAGAAACTTTGAGTACCCAATTGATACTTGGCATGATCTCAAGTCTATAATGAGGAAGAGATTTGTACTAAGGCATTTTCATAGGGAATTTGTGCAAAAACTTCAAGTTCTTAGATAAGGTAGTAGGAGTGTGGATGATATAGAGGAAGATGTGGAGACCACTATGGCATGTTTCTTGGCTGGTTCAAACAAGGAGATAACTAACCGAGTGAATTTACAACCTTATATGGAGTTAGAAGAGATGGTGCACATTCCCATTAAGGTGGAAAAGCAACTCCAAGGAAAAGGGGCAGCAAGGTATGTTTCCAAACCTTATTCTAACTTTAATCCTACTTGGAAAAAGGATGGAAAGAATGATTTTTAAGGGTGGAAATAAGGTTGCTTATGATGTTGCTAAGGGAAAGGGAGATTCAGTATCCAAAGAGAAATCCAAAATCGAAGAACCTAAAGGGAGAAGTAGAGACATTAAGTGCTGGAAGTGTCAAGGTGTAGGTCATATTAGCAAGGAGTGCCCTAATAGGAAGACTATGACCCTACGGAATGGTGAGACAGTGACTAATGAAGAAGATGGCAACAAAGAAAGCGATGAAGATGAGATGCCCGAATTGGAGAGTTATAGTGAGGGAAGCATTAAGGAGCCAGTTAGAGGTGATGTGTTGGTTACTAGGCGTGCTCTTAACACTCAATTGAAGGAGGACCGCCATAAAGAGCAACGGGACAACTTGTTCCATACAAGGTGTCATGTTCAAGGCAAAGCATATAGTGTGATTGTTGATGGTGAAAGTTGCACTAATGTAGTGAGCACATTCTTGATTAATAGGTTGGGTCTGTCTACTATACCACACCCACGACCATACAAACTTTAATGGCTTAATGATTGTGGTGAGGTCAAGGTATATAGACAATCTATTATTCCATTTACGATTGGTAAATATCAGGATGAGGTGCTGTGATGTAGTTCCTATGCATGCTGGAGAAATTTTACTTGGTAGACCATGGCAATTTGACAAAAAAATAACACATGATGGATACCTCAATCAATATTATTTATCAAGGATGGGCAGAAGACCATATTAACATCACTTTCCTCAAAAGAAATATATGAAGATCAATGTAAAAAGGAAAGAATGAGAGTGGAGGCCGAAAATAAAGAAAAAGAGAATAAGAAGAGTGCTTTAGGAAGTGAAAGTAAAAAGAGTGAAAAAAAAAAGAGCAGATTCGGCCTAAAGAGAAAAATGTAAAGAATGTGAGTTTGATAGCTAGGATAAGTGAGGTTAGGCAAGCTTTGTATTCCAATTGGCCTATATTTGTACTTTTGTACAAAAGGGCTTATTTAGCGACTAGTGAACTTAACCCATCTTTGCCTAGTGTGTTTGTTGATTGTTTGCGGGAATTTGAAGATGTGTTTCCTGAGGAGATGCCAAGTGGTTTACCACCAATTAAAGGCATAGAGCACCAAATTGACTTCATTCCTGGAGCTACCATACCTAATCGGCTAGCATATAGAACGAATCCAAGTGAGACCAAGGAGATCAAAAAACAAGTGGAGGAGTTGCTTGCTAAGGGGTATGTGAGGGAGAGTCTTAGCCCTTGCTCGGTTCCTATTATTCTTATGCCCAAGAAGGATGGAACATAAAGGATGTGTGTGGACTGTAGAGCCATCAATAAAATCACGGTAAATTATTGCCATCCTATTCCTAGATTAGATGATATGCTTGATGAGTTATATGGTTCTTATTGGTTTACCAAAATAGACTTGAAAATCTAGTTATTATCTAAATCGAATGAATGTTGGTGATGAATGTAAAACAGCCTATAAGACAAAATATGGGTTATATGAGTGGCTTGTCATGCCATTTGGTCTTATAATGCACCTAGCACATTCATGCGATTGATGAACCATACGTTGCGTGAGTACTTAGGTAAATTTGTTGTTGTTTACTTTGATGATATTCTGATTTACTCTAAGTGCTTGGATGATTATATTATACATGTACAACTTGTACTAGAAACACTTAGACAAGAAAAGTTATGTACTAATCTTAAGAAGTGTAGTTTTTGCGTGGACAAGGTTATTTTTCTCGGTTTTGTAGTATCTAGTCAAGGAATTGAGGTTGATGAGGACAAGGTTAGAGCCATCAAGGAATGGCCGAGACTTAAAAATGTTAGTGAGGTGAGGAGCTTTCATAGACTTGCTGGTTTCTATAGGAGATTCATTAGGGATTTCAGCACTATTGTCGCACCTTTGAATGGGTTAGTTAAGAAAAATGTTGGATTTGTTTGGAGTGATGCGCAAGAATATGCATTTAATGAACTTAAAAAAAAATTGTATAATGCACCTTTGCTTACTTTACCTATAAGACTTTTTAGATTGAATGTGATGCTAGTGGCATAGGAATTGGAGCTATTTTGATGCAGGATCAAAGACCACTAATGTATTTTAGTGAAAAGTTAAGTGGGGCACCCTTGAAGTATCTAACATATGACAAGGAATTATATACCTTCGAGCTTTGCAAACATGATAGCATTATTTATGGGCTAGAGAGTTTGTGATATACACTGACCATGAAAGTTCAAAGCACTTGAAGGGTCAAGATAAGCTGAACCACAGGCATGCCAAATGGGTGGAGTTCATAGAAACATTCCCATATGTGATTAAGTACAAGTAAGATAAAGAGAATGTAGCTGCATATGCATTGTCTAGAAGGTACACTTTACTTAACTCACTTAGTGCTAAATTGTTGGGTTTTGAGTTTATAAAGGAGTTGTATCCTCATGATGATAATTTCGGCATTATATGCATCTTGTGATAATGGGGCTATTTTGGATTATTTTTACTTGTTTATGGTTTCTTGTTTAAGAGAAATAGATTGTGCATTCCTAAGTGTTCTATAAGGGAATTGTTGATTAAGGAGGTACATGGAGGAGGCTTAATGGGGCATTTTGGGGTAAATAAGACCTATGACATACAATTAGAACATTTCTTTTGGCCTAGTATGAAACATGATGTGCATAAAGTTTGTGAGCATTGCATTACATGTAGAGATGCTAAGTCTAAGATGAAACCGCATGGGTTATGCACACCATTACCTGTTCCTAGTGAACCTTGGACTGATTTGTCTATGGATTTTATGCTTGGGTTGCCTAGGACTAAGAAAGGTCGTGATAATATGTTTGTTGTGGTTGATAGATTTAGTAAGATGGCTCATTTTATACCATGTCATAAAACCGATAATGCTAAAATGATTGTTGATTTGTTTTTCAAAGAAGTTGTGCATTTACATGACATACCTAAGAGCATTGTTAGTGATAGAGATGTTAAAGTTTTTTGAGTCATTTTTGGCGAGTGTTGTGAGGAAAGTTAGGAACTAAGCTGTTGTTTTCCACTACTAGTCACCCTCAAACTGATGGACAAACTGTAGTTAATAGGACTTTGGTTACTTTGCTTAGGGCTATCATAGAAAAGAACATTAGGACATGGGAGGATTGTTTACCATTTGTGGAGTTTGCTTACAATAGGGTTGTTCATAGCACTACTCATTATTCTCCATTTGAGATTGTTTATGGATTTAATCCGCTTACTCCTATTGATTTATTGCCATTGCCACTTGACAATTTTGTGAGTGTTGATGCTAATTCTAAGGCAGATTTGATGAAGAAGTTACATAAATAGGTTAAGGAGAGGATTGAAAACCAAAATGCTAAAATAGCTTCATGTGTGAACAAAGGAAGGATGCCAATGGTTTTTCAGCCTAAAGATAGGGTTTGGGTGCATTTTCGTAAACAGAGGTTTTCACTTTAGAGGAAGTCTAAGCTAAACCCAAAAGGAAACGATCTATTTCAAATACTAGAAAGGATTAATGAGAATGCATACAAAGTGGACCTAACAGGTGAGTATAATATTAGCGCTTCATTTGATGTGACTAATTTGAGTCCTTTTGATATAGGTGATGTTTTAGATTCGAGGACGAATCCTTTTGAGGAGAGGAAAAATGTTATGGAGTAGCCTATACACTAAGTTTCAAGGATTCAACAAGAAGGTCAAGAAGGCAAGGATCAAGCTTAAGAGGTCTCTAGTTGCCTGATATCAAATGATGCGACTAGGTCAAGGTATTCCCAGACGGTCACCCATCTTAGTACTGACCCTGCTCAAGAACGTTTAATCAATCGCTTAACCGCCTTGAGCCAAACACTTTCCAAGAGGTCACCCATCATGGTACTCCTCTTGCCACTACATATTTAACTAGAAAGAGTGCTTACCATTCTGCCAAAAGCTTAAGCTAATAGCAGAGGTGCAACTATACTCCTTTATCTTGGATCAAACAAGGCCACCAGTCTCTTTCGATTTTGTGTGCCATTTGATCGAACCAGTTCCACATCCCTCAAACCTGGGATGTATCATTCCCTCCCTCTTTGAGATGGTTTGTCCTCGAACCTAACGCACAGTAGTGGAATCTGGACCCAACTTCAGGCTCTAATACGAAATGATGTGACTAGGCCAAGGTATTCCCAGACGGTCACCCATCCTGGTACTGATCTTGCTCAAGAACGCTTAATCAATTGTTTAACCGCCTTGAGCCTAGCATTTTCCAAAAGGTCACCCATCATTGTACTCCCCTTGCCACAATACGCTTAACTAGAAAGAGCGACTACCGTTCTACCAAAAGCTTAAGCTAATAGCAGAGGTGTAACTCTATTCCTTTATCCTGGATCAAACAAGGACCACCTAACTCTTTCAACTTTGTGTACCACCTGACTAAACTCGTTCCACACCCCCAGACCCGAGACGTATCAAAGTCCAAAGTTAAAGTTTCTTTTGAATTAAGTTGGATAAAATCCAAATTATCTTCTTGATTAATTTTAATTGACCAATTGGAGCAAAGATTAACTTTAATTAAGATTAATTAAGCACTAATCAAGTATATAAAGTAAAAAATGAACAAAAATTCAACAAATTCATGATATAAAAAAAAATTCATCATCATCTTCTTCTTCCTTTACACGACCACCATAGCCTTTCCCTTGATTTCTTTCAATTTTCTTTCACAAATTATTATCATAAGCATAAGGAAGTATAAGGAATTAAGTAGGAATGAAGAAAATATTTTTGGAGGAAAATCACATATTAGCCAAAAATTCCAAGAAAATTAGAGGTGATATTTTCTTCAATTTTCTTTCAAATTTCTATAGATTTAAGTTGATTTGAATGATTTTTTTAATAGATTTTGGTTTGGTGGTGTGTTTGATATTGAATTTTTGAAAAGGAAAAGTTAGAGTTTTGTAGGAAAATTATGGAAAATTAAATAAAAATGAAAAATGAAAAATGAGTAGAATGAGACTTGAGGAAGATGGATATGGTAAAAAATTGATGAAAATAATTTTTACAAATTTTTGTAGAATTTTTAGAAATTTTCCATAATTATGGCCAAATTTTTGAAATATTATTTTGAAGGATTTATGCATTAAAATTGCGAAAATAGAGTTAAATAGAGTGTTTGGAAGTAGAAGATAATTTTTTGGAATGGATGAGACATTTAATATAATTTTTGGTGAATTTTTGGATTTTTGGCCTAATTATTGAAAAGTTTATTGGAAATTATTGAATATTTTTTTTTGTAAAATTGGTGATAAAAAATGCAAGAAAATGGGTTAAAGTGATTATAGGAATTTATTTAAATTTTTAAGGCATTTGTCGAATTAATAGAAATTTTTGAGTGGAAAAATGGAAATTGGAAGAAAAATGAAAGTAAAAGGAAAAAAATAGTTTGAGGATAAAGATAATAAAAAAAATAATATTGGAAAATTTTGGTCAAGCCGAAAAGCGTATTAGATGACCGAAATCTCGAATTACACATCAAATATGTGTAACGAATAAAAAAATAATATCGATATGAGATTATGATATATGTGAGAGAGGGAAGTATAAGAGAGTTTTATTTTCACTACAATATATATTAAAGATGACTATGTAGTTAATCAGAAATTATTTGTTGTTCAGGCGCATCTATGAGACCGGCACCGAGGACGGACCGAGGAAAGAAGCCAGTAGATATCAGCATATGATAATTGAGATTTGTACACTAATTTATAATTTTAGTCATTAAATGCTTAAAGTATGATTTCAATGGTGTTTTGATTTAAATGGATTTATATGATGAATATGAAATAGGAAAATAATTATTTATAGCAATCAGAAACACACAAAAAACATATATTTTTGTGCCTTATTTTCTTAAATGATAAAATAGTTGAAAATATTACGGAAATTTGTATTTGGCAAAAATTTGATATTTTAGCTCATATATTAGCATAGACAACGGTTTAGAGAGTTATTGGCTCAGTGGTTTCTTGTGGTTATATATATATATATATATATATATATATATTCGGTCTAGTGGATTTTCTGAAACCATGCGATATAATTTATTTACATTGTTTTCTCTGATCCGGCGGTTTCCTGGGATCATGAAATGATATAGGCATGACAAGAAATTTTTATGAGTTTACGATATTGATAAATAATTTTATATTTTCTATTTTCTATAAATGACTATTATTATAAATTATTATACCACTAAGTTGTATAACTCAGCGCGGAAATTTGTTTTCCTCTCACATAGATTTAAAGTGAAGATAAAGCGACAAATATTGTAGCTATAGAGTTGCTAATAATGGGTCTCATAGTATAGAGTCAAGCAGCAGTCGTAGTCATTCCAAGCGGATTGACATTTTCTTATGTATTTTGTTATTTATGGTATTAATGATGTAAATAGAAAAAAAATTATTTAAATACTCATATATATGAGAGTGTAAGTAGAGAGTGAATTTGAAATTCTATTGTATATATTTTTGTTTTATATCTTCTTCTACTCGAGAAAAAAAAAAGTTGTATTTTATATAATGGATAAATGTTTTGGTATCGATTTGGTAAACTGTAACACTACTTATCCGTTTAGTATATAACGATATATAGAAGGATAAAGAATGTTACAACAACATTGAGCTTGACCACGGCGATATCGTCTTAGGCTATGATATTACCAGCGGCGGAACTAAGTATTGGATTGTGAAGAATTTGTGGGTCAAAGAGTGGGAAGAGAGTGGATATATAAGAACCAAGAGAGATGTTAGCTCTAAAGCTGGCCTATGAGGGATTGTCATCGATCCTTCCTTTCCTTCTGCTTAGAGTCTGTCCGTCCTTCCTTTAAATTTCAGGTTGTAGGCTTTTATTTTTATTTTTGTCAATTTTAAAGGTTGGTTGGTGTGTGATATTTACTTTGTGGTAAATTAATAAATGTGTTAAATTTTTAGTAAACCTTCATCATTGAAAATTTTGGATAGATTTCTCGTAAATTTATGATAAATATAGGATAAATTTTGAATAATTTAAACTTTCAATAATTTTTCAGTAAAACATGATTTTTGGTAGTAAACTTTGTATATATTTTTGGTATACTTTGAATTGACTTTTAAGTGTTGATATTTTTGTATAATATTTTTAGAAGTTTTCGGTATGTTTGAAAAAAAATTGAAGTGTTGATATTTTTAAAATTTTCCAACTTTTTATCCGTTCCAAATATTTCACCTTAATCTGTCCGAAAAAGTGATCCAAATTCAAATTTGAAACATCTAACCAGCAAATTTTAGGGTTGAATTTGATCTAAACCCGATTCTGAGCAACCTGCACAAAAACACATAGAACCTGATTGAAACCCGATTTTTCAAAAACTAAGAAATTTGAAGTCATTTAAAATTAAACATATTTTATTTAATAAACTTGTATTAATTTGTGCATTAAAATTTAATTCACAATAAAACTTGTATGTATACAGAATCTAATTTAATTGAGAATTTGAATTTCTTAAAATCATATTGACTTAAAATCATATTGACTTTTAGGGCTGTAAATAAGCCGAGCTGAATAGTAAAGAGCTCGAGCTCAGCTCGTTAGATTTTTGGTTAAACTCGAGCTTTAATATCTAAGTTTGAGCTCAGCTCGTATTAAAATTAGTAGATTCACGAGCAGGTCGAGCTCGATTTGTTAAAAGCTCGTTATTGAGTTCGATTATCATATAAACGAGCTTGAGTTCAATTCGTTAAAAGCTCGTTATCGAGTTTGATTATCATATAAACAAGCTTGAGCTCGATTCATTAAAAGCTTGTTAAGCATACTTTGAAATCGAGCTCGATAATTATATAATTGAGCTCAAGCTCGTTAATCAAATTTCATTAAAACAAATTTATAAATGAAAAAATAACCAAAAAAAATACAAATTTAGAAAGCAAATTAATACAATAAAGAGAAATGAAAATCTTGTTAAAAACAAAACAATAAAGTACCATGTACAACATAAAATCAAATTTCAATAGCTCATAGTATAAGTCTCAAAGACAACTCCTATGAGAAATGAAACTACAAGTGCAAATTAGTAATTCTCATCAAATGAAAAAAGAGTCTCTTCCATGCTACAATATCAATACATAAATTATGATCTTGTACAATGACACCACCCTGCCAAACCATAACCACAACATCAATACAAAAAATCTTATTTATGTACTCTTCATATGAAAATGAGAAAGTAGTAAGAAGTGAAATCAAACCAGCATTATCTTAATATAAAATACAGCAAAATTTGAACTTTTTCTTTCAAATTCTTTGTTTCTGCTATTTATCAAACATTCATGCATAATGAAATTTCATTTTCTTGACCTATGCACAGTGAAGAACGATAAAAAAAACAAGGCATTAAAGCTGCATCTAAGACTAATCCACAAATAATGTCAAGACAAAGGAAAAAATCAGCTTAAAGTATCAGGAAATCAAGCTCCATTGATGCACACCTTCACTTCTATATATATATATATATATACATATATACATATGACAATGGGAACAAAGTGTCTCCCTAAATATCTAAATAGAATTGAATTGCAAAAGAATTAATTAAATAAATAAATAAAAGACAATGGAATCTAATAACAAGAAGTCGAATTTTGGATATTTTTAGCTAAGGTGATAATTACCTAAACAAGTGGGACTATTCTTTAGATTGGGCTTTATATGTGCCTTGTTATTTCCTATTCTCTAATTCATTTTCAATAATTTACATAACCATTTTCTCTATCTATATCGCTATCTTGCAACCTACAATAAAGAAGTAAAGACATTATAAACAACAAATAAAGAGTAGTATGTCTATTTTGAACACCTAAAATTATACAAAACACTTACACTTTTCCAAGAAGCCACAAAAGAAATTTTTTTTTTATAATAGGTTCCAAAAGGCAATTCATTAATTTAAATACACTATTTCAAACCATTGAAAGGAATTAAAGGAAGAAATTAACTAATGGGACCTAACAAAGACTTGTAAATGGAGATGAAGTTCACCTATGGGACAATAATCTAGTTTAAGCCATATTGAGGGCAATGCAAGAATTATTCTCTTCTCAATATTTATGGTAGCAATCTGTACATGCATATTTAGAGGTAAATCTCAACCTGATAACAAATGAAATCTTGTTTTGTACCACAAAAAAAAATCTATTTGTAAAAGAATCTTCGTTCATGGGTATAGACTTCTCACTTATATGTAATATACATGAAAATTTACACTTAGAAACCCAATGAAATATATCTACTTTTCCTTCTCCTTTACCACTCAAATAAATCCATTTAAAAATACAAAGGATTTCACAAACATAAAATAATGACAAACAGAGACTCATTTTTATTAGCATGTAAATTATTAAAAGTTCTAAATGATCTACTGTTCTTTCTTCACTCCAGAAGTGACAAGGAAAATGAAATAACAGTGCTTCAAGAATGTCGTCAATAAACCAAATACAATCTCATTTCCTAGTTCTTACATGTCAGCACAAAAATAGAATAAAAATCCAGAGTGATAAACAAATAGGAGAAATGAGCAAGAAAAAGTGTATACCTGCTGATCCAAAAAGAGATGGAAGCCCTAAGACCCTACCAGCAAAAATGCAGAGCAAGAAGAAATCCGACAGGCAGAGAAGGGAAAGCAAATCCAATCTGTGTGATGTTGAAATTGTTGGTTTTCTCTAGCAGCGACAAGCCCTATCAGTCATTTGATGTTAGAATTGAAGGAAGGCGATGCTCAGAGAAGAGCAGAGCTACGGCGGAAATGCGGGTGCTCTTTAGAAAATGAAAATGTAAAGGAGAGTTTACATAAATATAACCCCAAAACTAAATGACTAAAAGCCAAAACGATGTTCGTTCTTATTTTTCAAAATAATATTGTTTTATTTAATATATTATAAATAGGATACAAATTATAAAATATTAATATACAAACATGCTTCGCCAGACTATTAGATTTAAATTAATTGAATACCTATAATAGTAAAAAATAGATTTTAGTGGTTAATAAAAATTGAAAAATAAATTCTATGCAATTGAACACACGTAGAGTAAATGACTTCATATTTTATAATAAATTTATAATTAATATTTAGATATTTGATTCAACATTAGTGTATTTATAATATGATTTTTTGAAAGTAATTATAGAGAATTTAGCTAAGAAATTCTTTTTTCTGTAAATGATATTTCCTGAGATTAACTAAAATTAAATTCAAATATTTAAAAAACAAGCAGGTATGGAAATTATTTAAATTTATTATATTACAATTATTTCAATAAAAATCATATAATATTACTAAAATAAATAATAAAAATACATTTGATTTATCATATACTAATGATAAATTAGATTATTTTGTAATCAATCACTTGTATTTATTTACCATATATAAATTATTGTAGGATATCGGTTACAATTAGCATTTATCAATAAATTGGGCTGCCGGAAGAAGAAAGGAAGAGATACGATGGGCAAATAGTGGAAAAAAAGAGAAAAAAAAAAGTGGAGGCTACTAGAGAGGCAGAGTGAGAAACGAAAAAGATGAGGGTTAGGATTTTTTTATGATTGGGGGTAATTAACGACACCGTTTTGTTGATGTGTGAATGGTGAGTTCAAGGATACCTATGTAAATGCACAGTTACTATTCAAATCCCAAATGATTATATATAATAGTATAGATATTAAGTATTTTAAATTTTATTAGTTCAAAAAAAGGTATTTTACATTTTATTTGAAGATTAGAAAAAAAAATATCAATAATTTTGAATCTTTGATTATGTTATTTGATTGATTCATTATAATTTTATGTGAATTATTTTTTAGTAATTTTCTAATAATACAATTAAGAAAAATGATATTGGTGATTGCTATGAAATTAGATGATATATTTAAAAAAACGAAATTAGAGGATAAATTGATTGAAATTGAATTAATTAATAATATAAGAATAATACTTAATGTGGTTAAAATAGATTTTAATATGTATATATATATATATATATATATGTTGCCCAAACAATCACTAAGAAGGGGGGATTAATTGTTGATAAATTGATGGGAAGTTAAAAAATTTGCACTTACAAGATAGTAGAAAAAATGGAGAAGATTGAAACCCAAATTTTATAGAGGTTCGGGTGTTAACTAACCCTACTCCTCTCCCCAACTTAGATTGGGTATTCACTAATCTAATCACTTAGATTACAATCTTTGGAGTTTTAACAAATTCACTTCCAACTACCAAGAAGGGGGGGAGGGATGAATTGGTGGGAAATTAAAATTTGCACAACAAGATAATAAAAGAGAGAAGGAAAAATTGAGACACGAATTTTATAGAGGTTCGGGTGTTAACTAACCCTACTCCTCTCCCCAACTTAGATTAGGTATTAACTAATCTAATCACTTAAATTACAATCTTTGGAGTTTTAACAAGCTCACTCCCAACTAGGTGTTTTGACAAGGCTAACACTCAA
>CATIWF010113162.1:0-14458 GCA_949630135.1 Balakata baccata
AATTCTAGCAACATCACAAAATACCGTAGTTCACCAAAAATTATATTAAACTCATAGATATCAGCAATAGTCATAAATCATTATAATTATCATTTCCAACATCATTATCATGCCAATTATCATCTCAAGACATAACAACCACCATTTCAAATTGCAATTGGTATGAGTTTAGGAATAAACATGCATATATATACTAACATCAAATGGAGCCTTAAAAACCTTAAGCCCTCAAGCTTGCTTTCCCTTTGGGGGTTTCCACCACCCTCTCTATCACCTAACAAGACATCAAGATGCATCTTTTAGGCCAAAGAACAAACATATATTACGTAAGTCTACTATTTAAACATAAACCTAACTTTAACTATCAAGCTATATCTTTTAACTCAAAATCCATGTCAAGCTTCTTCTTTAACTAATCTATATGCTAAAAGGAAGAGTTTTAATTCTTGAAAACCATAGCTTGACTAAAGAACTAATCCATATAAAATGGGTCTCCACCATGCACAAAAATGGTAGAAAACAAGAGAAAAGAAGAAGACAAGATGGTTTTTAACTTCACTTACTTCTTCCTTTACCAAAGATAATGTGAATTTGGGTGTTTAGCTTCTTTCTTTCTTCCTTCTCTAAGAAAATGGCTTCTTTAGCTCCAACAACTCCCTCTTTTTACTTTTCTAAAGGGTTTTGGGCCATATAAGTGATTTTTCCTTTAGTTTTTGGTGGTTTTGGCTTCTTTTAAGTGAAAGAAGGTGGAAAAATGGAGGGGTGAAGAGGGAGCACGAATTTGGGTGGAAAAGTTAGGATATGGGGCTGATGTTAATGAGAAAGAAGGAAGAAGAAGGGTTTTTATACTTTGATAAAGATGTCACTTTGGTCCCTCCTTGTTTTTGCCAAATGCCCACTTAAATCCTTGACTTTTACTTCTTTCTCATAACTTTTCTCAACTTTATATATTTTAATTAAATCACCTACAACATAAAGAAAATATTTTATTAATATTTAAACCATAATTTTAGACTCCAATAATATTAATTGCGGCAATTAAATATATTAATTATCTGGACCTAAATTACGGGTATCACAACACTTCTCTATTACACGCACACGCCAAATTTCTAATCTTCCATTTTTTTTCTAGTTGTCCCTAATGTAACATTCTCAACTTTCCCATATGCATTATTACACGTATTCCATTTGGACATATTCATTTTATATATGTCATTCACATGAAACACATGCATACATATGGTTTTTGGCGTGAATGTATTCACGAGATAGACTTGACACAGGTCGGTTTATCATAATAGGAGCAAGTCGTATGTGTCTAGTTATAATTTAAATAAGGACACAAGATATTAAAAATGAAATTAAATAAAATGATTAAAATTGAAATAAATTAAATTTGACATAATTAAATTATTTTGATTAGACAATTTGACTAGATAGTATTTTTGGCACTACGTGCATGTAAATATGTAGAGAAAATAATAAAAATGAATAAATAAATAAATTAAATAATTAAATAAATTAAATATTAATAAATCAGAAAAGTTAAAAAAAAAAAAAGAAGAAGAAAGGATAAGGCAAGGCATCTTTGGCTTATCCATTGCTGCCTATTTTGTCTTTTCACACAATTTGAAGAGCCATTTCTCCCCAGCCCATTTCTTCTTCTTCTTCCCCCATAAGAGCCTTCTTTTCTTCATTATTTCACTTATGTTTTGTTGTAAATTCAGCATTTGAAAGTTTGTTCTTGGTAAGTAATCATCTCTTCTTCTTTAAGTGTTCATTACGACTGATTAGGGTCTGTCACAAGCAGTGTTTTGCAACTCGATTTTGAAAACCATAGAGACTGATTCTGGAATGATGTCAAACATAACACTTGTAGCTTTATGTCTTAGGTTTATGGATATATAAATAGTTTTTCACAATTTGGTGTATGTTGAAAGATATTAGCATCGGATTGGAACTGGTTCAATTGAGGAACCTAGCTGAATTACTTGCTGTTTTAGTTATTTTTCTATATGATAGAATCTATAATTAATGAAACTCAAAACATTAAAGTTGTAGATATATGTGTTATATAGTTGTGTACAAAATTTCAAGACCAGATTATGGGCAGATGTTGAGTTATATGGACAAGAGAGTCATGTCTATTCCATATTTGAGCTACCTGCTTAGTATCCTGTGCAGGTCTAGTCAGTTGTTTGCCAATTTTGAGCTCCTTATAGGCATAATCTGTAAACGCTCAAAACATAAAAGTTATAGTTAAATATCTTAGCTAAATTATGGTATAAATTTTACCTCAATATGTCATGTATGTTGTGAGTTATAGGCTTCACAAATTAGACTGGTCTGGATGCCAACCCTGTTTCTGACCAGTCACAATTACCCTACCATATGAGGACTTTAGAGGTAGAATGGATGAAACTTGTCAACATGAAAATTGTTTCATTTTGACATATCTATGTGCATATAAATTAAAATATAACTTACACATTGTAAGATATGAAGAAGCAAAGTTGGTGTCCCAAAACTGCCTAAGGTTAAAGACAGGGCAGAGAATATAACATGTTTATAAATTGCATAAAATATACCAAAATGATCCAATTTGTCTCAAATTTAGATATGTTATAACCCTACATGATAATAATTAGAAACAAGAATCACACTAATTGGACTAGCATAGAAAAAGTTATAAGCTACTGAACATATGAAGGTCACACTGCCATAATACCAAACCCTAGCTAGTGATCCTTAAAATGCATATTTCAATTTGTTTAAGTTTCACTAAGTTTGTTTACCTACAAATTGACAAAGTATACATTCAATTAGGTCCACAGCATATTGGAGAGCCTCAAGGAAGTGAAAGACAGTAAGTTAAAGGCTTAGTAGCAAAAGAAAAGGTGAGTTTAATTATCAAATGATTTCTTTGGTACATGTGATTATTACGTGCTACATGTAATGTGACTTGATTTGCTTTATTTGAATTACACGATTGCCATGATATGGCCAATAAGACTGTATTGAATGTAAGGTATATGTTTGGATTACATGCATAGATTTCCTTTGTATAAGGCAAAAGTTGACTGAAATGTATAATGACGGTTGCAAATGCATATGCATATGGACTTAAAAGGCGTTGTGACTAGCTAAATAGCATTGAAATGCAAAAGAAGAGGCCTATGGCCTAAACAAATGTTCAAAAGCAAAAGAAAAGGCTTATGGCCTAATAAGTATGCAAATGTTACAAATGATCAAGCTAGCTAGCAAATGCAAATGTTCACATAGAAACCCGAGACAGTGTCTGTTTAGCCTGCTCACAACAATAAGAAACTGACATAAGCATAAGCAAATGAAATGTTTACATGAATTAATATTATTTATATTCATGTGATATTGATAAATAGAATGACATGCAAAATGTGTACGAATGACGATTATTACTTGTAACTGTGATTGGCTTGGTACTTTAGAAAGCTTTGATAATTATTCTCATTGAGTTGCAACTCACCAAATTGCATCATCTTTCAGGCAAAGAAGAGTAATTAGCTCATTTGGGAGGTGCATATCATATAGAAGACATGGATCATAGGTCACCGGCCGAGCCTCACCAATTTCTCTCCTTGCATTGCACATATGTATAGGAACATGACATTTGTATTTTGGATTGTGTATCTGCATATGTATAAATTAGTAAGTATGTAATGACGTGCAAATGTGTATTTGGCATTGACCTTTCTAACTGAAATAAATGAACATAGTATCTGAATTGTTAACATATGTGATATATTATATTATATTCAGGATGTAATGCTTAGCTGAGCTATCAAATATTGCAAAGTGATATTGATATATGATTCAAAAAAAATTTATCCCTCATTATAAACAGGACTATATTTGATTCTATGTAAATACATGATAACATGATATAAGTATAAGTGATATCCATAGGTATAAGGTGTTACACCTAAAGTTTTATGCAGTTTTCAATTAAGTCCTTATTTAATTATTGTTCACTCCCTAAGGTATTTTTTAGCCCAATTTCACCCTAAATTAATTTTTTAAAGCCATAATTGAGAAAATTTGTGACGTTTTAATAAATTAATTGTTATGAATAAGACATAAAATTGTCACATTTTGGCAAAAATATTTTTCACATTTAGAAATTAATAATGTAATCTTAGGACATAGTCCCATGTCTATGCGGAATAAAAATTATATTATTAAGTTATTTTCAAGACAATAAATAAGGTGTATTCTGATACAATAATTTCTTTTAAAATCAATTGAATATTGTTGTCATAACGATCTTTTTAGCTGAAATTTTAAGAAATATTCAGTCTTATACGTTTTAGGGACATCTCTATTTTAATTTATAATTATTCAGCCCAAAGATGTTTATTATAAGACATTTGATTTGGAATGAACTGGTCCGAGTATTTATTCATCCAAAGGTGGTAAATTTACTAGTGCTATGTAAATTCCTATATTGTCCTTATATAAAGAATTTATTATTGCATGTTATATGATCTACCCAAAGATGTTTATATAAAGACGCATTGAAATTTTTTGTGTGATAATACTCTTTTATGGCTTAGAGTATTTTTATTATCTTGAACTAAAGGATTACATTATTCATTTTTCAGTCACCTTCTTAGTCAATGACAATATTGTAACAATTGAAATGCCGACTGGCTCTAACTTCAAGACATGGAAGAGAGATGTTGAATTGGCTATGGAGTTGGTAGATATCGATATTGACATCATAACTCCGAAGCCAGCTGACCTAATATCTGAAAGTTTTGATGTGGAAAAGGAGTTGCATTCTACCTAGTACAAAATAAACTGCATGTGCTATTTGACCATTAAAAGGTCAATTTTAGAACATCTCTTGAGCGGTTTACTAGAGACTAATATAGCGAAAGAGTTTCTAAAAGCGGTATCTCGGCGATATCATGTAACTATTTATGTTAAGATAGGTACCCTTATGAAGCAATTGTACTCCGTAAAGTACAATAAAGTTAGAGGTGTCAAATAGTACATTCTAACAATGGTCCATATACAGAACAAGCTTCAAAATTTTGGCATAGTTCTCCTTAATGTTTGTACAGAGTTTGTGACACTTATTATTGCCTACAACTCGAGGGAAGATCCTTGGACTATCAACTTATATGTGTTATTGAGGAAGTGAAGCTAAAGGTGGGATAATCTGGTACCATGCTTCTTATCTCTAATCTTCAATGGAAAGGGAAAAGAAAAGGTAAGAAAGCTAAATCTAATGCTCCTAATGTTGTTCAGAGTTATGATAAAAATATTGCCCGATCTAGTACTGTGGGTGGTAATAGAGGAATAATGAAATAGGAACTTAAATGTCTCTTCTTCAAAAGCAGGGTCATAAGAAAATTGATTGTCTCAAGTATAAAGCTTGGTTAGAAAAACATGAGTTTATAGGTAACTCCTTTGGTCTTGTTATTTGTGAATTCAATTTAGTTAATGCCACTTCTAATTCTTAGTGGCTTAATAGTGGAGCAACTAAAAATGTTAGCAATTAAAGAGGAGTCAATGCTCATAGTTGGGAACAATGATACAATGAAAGTTCTTTTTGTTGAAAATGTTTATTTGAACTTAGACACAAGTTTCAAACTCAAGTTGACAAATGTTTTGTTCATACCATCTTTTAGACGAAATTTGATATTTGTTTTAGAGCTTGATAAAATAGGCAATGCTTTTGTTTTTAAAGATGAAATTGTAAATATAACTTTTAATTCAAAAGTAGTTGGCTGTTGCTTTTTATCATATGGTCTGTATCAAGTGTGTTTGAGTTCAAATGAAATGTATTCCACATCTTGTAATGTCGAACATGTTGCCAAGAGACCCCTAATCAAGGAAAAGTCTTATATATTGTGGCATAAAAGGCTTGGCCACATTTCTAGGAAAATGGTAGAAAGGTCAATTATAATATCTTGCTTGCCTTTGACTTTAGTGACATAGAAACATGTGTTGACTATTATAGGGATAAACAAACCAAAAATAAGAAAAAAGGATCTATTCGGACTTCGGATCTCTTAAAGATAATCCATAAACATATGCAAACCTTAGTCACCCATAATATGCAATGATAGGTATTTTATAACAATCATTGATGATTTTTCCTAATATGGTTATCTGTACTTGATTAAAGAAAAGTCTGACTCTCTTAATAAATTCAAGATGTGAGTATATAACACTTGAAAATTAGGGCCTGGAAATTAGCATATGAAATTGAAAGGCATTTTGGTAATTAAAAGTATGCCTGTGTTATGGGCACACACCCATGATGATTGTGAAGTTAGGCAACTACATGCTTATGTAAGGGTATAGCATGCCTGTGTTGATTTTTGGTCAAACCTATAAATACACGTGTCATCCTTTTATTTTCAGCTCTCATAGTACCTTGGCCATTGCTACCCTATTAGGACGTATTTTGTGGCTACATATACTAAGGTATGTACATATACTCATAAGAATTAATTTCTTAAATCTCTATGTGATTGATATTGGTGATTGTGGAATTATATTGTTAGGTGTTATTATGAACCATGACTTTTGATTATTGAGCATGATAATAGTACTGGAATTCAAGGGAAATATGAGATAAAAGATGAAATGATTTTTATGTGGATTATTACATGATTCAATTGCATGAAATAGATTGAAATCAAGCTGAGAAAACACTGGAAAATGAAGACAAATGATGAACATAATTTGAATCGTAAAAAGAGGACCAAAAGTGATATTTGTAGGTACTAAACAAGCTTGCATGCATGTGATGACAAGGTCATGTACATGATGGCTATAGCTTCCCAGCACCATCACGAGCATGATCAAGGATCACACATGCAATAGTGAGTAGCTGCATACCCCACAATGGTAGTAGTAGCACATGCATACTGTATTGCACATTGATTGCGGCATGAAGCGTAATGCCATGCACTCATGCTTGCACGGATGTGTCAAATTAACACGCACGTGCAGGGCCACTAATACTAAAAAATGAAATTTTGTAATACGTGATTTTCTTCTATTTGCACAATACTTTTTGCTTATTATTGAACATGAATTTCATGATGATTAGTGACATGGAAAAATATATAAGGCTATAAACGTGATTATTAATGATCAAGTTGAATGGTATAGAATTCTTGTTTAATTATGACAGTTGGTATAATATTTATAAATGATTCTGATCATGTTGATGCAATGATTTGCATGAGATACATGATCAAATAATAATAGTCAATTACATGATTCCTTTACATGGATAATAGTTTACATGACATGTAAATCGGACATGACCTGAAACATGTATTCGATACATGAATTCTTGAACATGGTGGAATGTTATGAGGAACATGTTTTGGCATGAATGTGATGTTAAATCCAATGTGGATCATACAAAATGGATAAAGAAATACATAATAGATCTTATATGCCTATTACTCATATTAGGACTAGATATAGGATAGATGTTGTGCCATTCAGGGTGTTGTTATGATATCGTAGATCATTAGAAATGTTTATTATTTTTAGGGCATGGTGTTCGTCACTTCATGCACCTTTGACCCACTCTTTCTATGCATGATGGACAAGGTGTTACATCGCTTTATGAGTCCTTGTTCCATCTTCTTATAAGGGCAATGTGTTACATCGTTTCATGCATCTTTGGCCCTCTTTTCCATATGTTATAGATAAGGTGTTACATCGCTTATGTGTTCTATTGCTTTATACGTCCTATCCTAGAGTCATGACCCGTATTCAGATAGTCTGAGTATTGAGTAGTTGGGCAAATTTAAAGTATGAACGACTATGTAACATGGCAAGGATTACTATGTGGATTCCGCTTATCAGGTATGCTTCCTTGTTTGAGTTTATGAATTGACTAGCATGACTATGATGATTAAATGAACAATATGTGAATAAGACTAATTGAGAATGATGTTTGAATGCCTTATTTCTGTGTGTAGGGAACCTACAGGTTGCAGCTAGTAGGTAGTAGTGTTGACTTGAAGAGAAGACCAAGCCTATCAGAGAAATCAGAGTCCAACTCATGCATTTATAATTATTGTATCATTCCATTAGGGTAGATGGACTATTAATAAAAGCTTTATTTGATTAATTATTTATATCATTGGATTTCAACAAAGATGTTATAAGTGGGTAGGTTTTAGCCCAAGATCCAATACTCAGTTATTATTTGTATGATTGTGATTTAGTATTCAGTTACCATGGACACATATTAATAGGCTTAACATGATATAATTGGGTAGCACTCCCCTATATAGTAGGAGTTAGTCTGCTATATGGAAGGATGTTATAGAGTATTATGGCAAATATGGTGTAAGTGGACAAGCAAAAGTTTTTTAACTAAATACTTGGAAGATTGTGGAATAGTAGCTTAGTTTACCATAGTAGGAAGTTCTAAATAGATTAGTAGAACCACACCTTAAATGAAATAATCAAGAGCATGACATCAAGGTCTAATCTCATGGACTTAGTAGGGGTGGTAAGGCTATGAAAACGACTTTATATATCCTCAATAGAGTCCCTAGCAAGTTTATGGCTAAAACACCATTTGAATTGTGGACTAAAAGAAAACCTAGTTTATATCACCTTTGTGTTTGAAGTTGTCCTTCAAAAGTACGCCTTTATAATCCTCCTAAAGGCAAATTTCAATCTAGATTGTCTCATTGCTAGTTTATAGGATACCTTGATCATTCTAAAGGCTGCAAATTCTATTGTAGAGAAGGGGTTTTGGAATTATGGAATCATAGATAGCTAAAGTTTTGGAATTTGGTGTAGTCGATGAAAGTGATCATTCTAAGATCACAATAGAGAAATAACAGACTGAGATTATACATATTCCTGAACCTAAGCAACCTACAATGTTGGATCTTACACCTGTGATTAATCCAGTGCAAAAGGAGCCTATACTGTCAAATGAGGCTTTATCATCACTGGATGCGATTGCACAAGTTCCTCTTAAGAGGTCAATCAGAGAAAGGAAATCTACTATTTCTTTTGATTATGTGGTCTTTTTAGGTGAGAGTGATTATGACATTGGCCATATTTCTGATCTTACATCTTTTAATGAAGTTGTTTCTAATTTCCAATATAATTTGCAGGGGAAAGTGATAAGAGAAAATACAATTTATGGATTGTAATGGCATGTGAGGGCTTTTTGAATTGCCTGAAGGTAGAGACCTATTAGTTGTAAAGGGGGTCTATAAGACCAAGAAAGATTCCAAAGGGAATATTGAGATGTTTAAAGCCAAACTAGTTGCTAAGGGATTTATTTAGAGAGGAGGAATTGATTATAATGAAACTTTTTCTCTTACATCTTCAAAGGATACATTCAGACTAATCATGACACTAGCAATTCATATTGATTTAGAGCTACATAAAATTGATGTTAAAACAACATTACTAAATGGAGAATTAATTGAAGAGGTCCATATGGAACAGCCTAAAGGATTTCAGGAAGATGAAAAAGATCATATTGTGTAGAATTAAAAGGTCTATATATGGTTTAAAAGAAGCCTCATGATAGTGATACATAAAATTTTATGATGTAATCACTTCTTGGGGATTCGTAGAAAGTAAAGTTTATAGATGCATATATCTCAAAATCGGTAGAAGTAGATATATCTTTCTAATATTGTATATAGATGATATTTTGCTTGCATGTAATGATTTAGGAACACTGCAAGAAATAAAGCAATTATTGTCTAAACATTTTGACATGAAAGATCTTGGGGAAACATATTTTGTCCTTGGAATTGAAATCCATAGGAATAGTTCTCAAAACCTTTTAGGTTTCTCTCAGAAGGCATACATTGAGCGTATATTGAAAAGGTTCAATATGTAAGATTGTAAGGATTGAAATTGAGTCTTACATAGTTTCCCAAGAAAGAAATTGAGAGAGAATCAATGAAAGCAATGTCATATGCTATTATAGTAGGAAGCTTGATGTATGTGCAAGTAAGCATTAGGCTGAACATTGCATTTGTTATTGGTATGCTAGGAAGATATCAATCTAATCTAAGAAAAGACCATTGGACTATTGTTAAACGAGGTTTGAGATACCTTAAGGGGACCAAAGATTACATCTTGATATATAGAAAGGTTGACCATCTTGTGTGACGCCCTACCTATATAACAGGACTATGGTTATTATTTCACCTGATAACAGGAACAATCTCATTATATGGATAAAATACCACTATCTTTGATTATCTTGTCCTATTACTGAATATTCTGGGTTACTACTTTTTTTTTCCACATCATATATAGTTTTGGGCTTGGGCCCCATACATGTACATAATACATATATATAGTATTGTGTCATTTACAAGCTGTTTCTATATTACCCATATGCATGGATATATAAAATAGTTGATAATTTAGACCCACAAACTGGGTCTCAAATGACTTCTCTTAATATGGGCTCTAGCAGAGTTCTCTTCCTTCAAATTTGCTATCTACAAGCTCCTTGATCCGCATGAGAAAAACTCATGCTAAGCTATCTCTAGCTTGGTGGTACATATAGGCATTGAGATTTTCTCATGCAAACATATAAATAAGGAATAACATATATAATGTCATGGCATTATGTATTGTGGCATTATGAACATTATAACATGTTTATGAAAGTTATAGAAATGTTGTATCACACGCAAACAATGTCTGTATTTATTTCATATTATATGACTTAAACTCGTTACCATTATTCATGCCATTAACCTCTTACCATCAATCATACTTGTCTTATTCATTTTCTTTTCAATAAGCAACTTTGATAAATATAGCCCAAACCTCATTTCCCGGACTGGCCGGATATGGGGTGTGAAGTAGGTGCACCTAGTCCAGGGCTAGTCATCCTACTCACTCTTTGTATAGGGTAATAAAGTAGGCACTCCTAGTCCAGGGTCAGACATCCTATATACCTACTGTGTCTTGTATGCTCGTCCGAGTTCCTCAAATCAAAAGACTAAGTATAATAATGGATATGAGTGCTGGGAATAGGAGCACCCAGTTTAGGGCTAGCAACCATGTTCCCCTCTCATACCTCATAGCAATACAAATCATTTATCCCCTTTATGGTGCACCATCTATCCTAAAGTAGTACTCAGGTGGAGAAATGGACATTTATACAAAGTAACCCTTTGTTTCAATCTCATTCTTCTTGTTTCCATCATATTATTTATAATTCATGCATGTTCATATATCACATTTATACTTATTAATATGTTTTCATATGTTTTTACATCATACTATGACATTTATGCATATTTGGCATGTTTCAGACCCACCAAAACATCATTAAAACATAGGTCACTATTACTGTGAATAGTATTGTCACGACCATGATAAATTGGGCAAGTCGCGACACCTGGTCTTGAAGGCTACTGCCTTTATTTTCCATCAGTTATAAATAGTGTCGTCATGGTTATGACAAATTTAGCATGGTTGTAACACCAGTTGTGAAAGGTCCTAACTTGTGTCTGTGGTCAAATTTTGACGAAATTCCACTTCTAATCTCTTCTTAAACATGCATAGACTTCATTAATGGCCATTGGACACCAAAACAAATAAGTTATCATTGGTTAAAACCAAGTTCATAACACACGTTTTATACATGCATCATACCCTCTATTATACATTTGCTATTTTCATACTTATAACCATATTTATACATATTCAGATACTCTAATTAACCTTTCTAACATTTGATCATGCGATGTTATGCTTTCATTTTATAAAATATCCTATTGCTACAAAAATAAGCATGTTTAACATCATATAAATATTTCATTTTATACTCGCAATTATCACATTTAAGGGCAAATAATAATACGTATATATACAAACCTCTATTAAGAGCTTGACATAAACTCAACTAAAGAGTTATCTACTCTCCTTGTCAATCTCCTCCCTTTTGTCTTCCTATCACAAATAATACCACATATCAAATGCTAAGTCTATGGTAGTATGATAAAAATATAAAACTAACCCATACTTTCCAAACTATGGTTATAATGCATGATTTCTACTCTATATCATGGTACCTCACTTCCAATAACTTCAAAAATCATAAACACATATAAAATCCAATCACCTTCATCTTCCTCCAAGGGTTTCCATACCAACCAACACAATCTTTCCATATAATTTCATAATCACAACAAAGAGATGATCTTTTTGGATTTTCTTACCTCTTGAAAGCAGAAACAACCCTTGATTATGCAATGAACTCGTGGGCTCTCTTACACCAACTTTCTCTCTCCTCCAAAATCTCACTAAAGATGATGATTTCTTCAAATCTTGCTTTAATCTTGCTTTCTTTGTTGTTTTGATTTAAAATCACTCAAAAACCATGAAGAATCATTCTTTGATGTTCTTAGGTGTATGTGAAAGGGGTTTGGGGTTTGAGGATGGAAAAGATGATGAAAAATGGTGATAAGATTGTGGAAAAAGCTTTATATAGTCACCTTTCACGATCATGAAGGTTCCTTTTCATGGTTATGCAAAGTTACTATAGCAACCAACTTCAAACAGTCATGTTTATCTATCTTCTACGATTGTCACGGCCGTGACACCCCCTTGTCACGATTTTAATTTTTCACAATTATTGATTTATTTCATCCCTTTCTTGAAACCGAAACCAAAACATACCAATATACCTTAATTATACCTTACATATACCTTAATTATAACTTCATTATAACATTAAATCTAACTCATATATACATATATTTTATATCCTAACCAAATTAACCCTTATATGTGTCATGTATTCATGCAATAATGACTAGGCCTTAGTTAGTGGGTATTACATCTTAAGCTGATTGGTTATATAGACTTTAATTTTGTTAGTTGCTTAGATGATAGAAAATCCATATTAAGGTACATTTTTGTGTTAGCTGGTGGGGTTGTATCTTAGGAAAGTGTTACATAGTCCTTAGTCTCATTTTCCAAATGCAAGCTGAGTTTGTAGCATGTTATGGTGCAGTTACACAAGTTGTCTAGCTACGAAATCTCATTACATAAATGTCTATTATTGATTCCATTTGCAAGCCTGTAAGGTTGTATTGTGATAATCTTTTGGCTATGTTGTTTGTGATAAACAATAAGAATATCATTAGGTCTAAGCATATGGAAATCAAATATTTGAAATCAAAGGAGTTACTAAAGAAAGGTGACATTAAAGTAGAGCATATTGGAACAGATGAATTGATAGGTGATTCGTTTACTAAGAATTTCAAACCAATGTTTATTAGAGACATGTTATTTGTATGGGTTTAAAGTCATCTTTTGATACCTTGGGTTAGTGGTAGGCTTTCTTATTGCTCTTTATAAATTTGGTTTGTTCTTTATACATTGGTATAATATACTTTGTTGAATTTAATCATTAATAAAGTTATATTTTCATTGGAAAATATTTTGTAATGTTTATATCAGAGTTAATTATTCAAAGTCCTAAGATAGGTGTCATCTTAAGCAAAAGCTTGGGGCATTCAAGTTTGTAGCCCTGTATGTATGTCTTCTGACACATTATGAATCTCGAGATATATAGATTTTAAGACATACATACTTTGTTCAAAGTCATAAAGGATAATTTTATGCGTACTTGAATTGCATTAAGATAAGAAATCACTAACTAACAAGAAAGAATAACACATTTAGTTTGATCATAAAGTAAGTGTTGACTAATCTTGTCATATTACCACACTATGCTCATGATTGATGGGGCTATTGGTATATGTAACCATAGTGTTAGAGAGGTGCTCTAAAGGCAATCACCTTTAGCACTTACAATACAAACTCATTTATATGAATAAATAACATTCTTCATTATTTAGATGTTCATTATATTATGAATTGATGTGATCTTAAATCTTATAATGAAGTTCATGATATAAAACATAGCATGAAGTAAATCATGATGAAATCATGATATTGAGGTTCTTATCATATGTAATTATATTTGTATCTAAATTATCCCTCATCATAGGATCAACAAGATGAGACATTATTAATTCGGACAAACTAACACATGTTATACTCATTGATTGAATCAAGTAATAGATCATATAAGTTATGAACAAGAGATGTTTAGAGTTAACATATGGATGCTTACTAGAGTAGTCAAGTATATTAGATAACCTGTAATGAGACCATCACATATATCCTCTATTATATGTCAGTGATAGTCTCATCATAATAATGGTGCAAGTATCTTTATACTTGATGTGTTTAAGGTTATCTTGGATATTCATTATATACTTGAAGGGTTTTGATCATGTATCACATACATATAACGCAGCGGAAAATAAAAATTTTCAAAACCCGAATCAAAGGATTTTCATGTGCCAATTAAAACTAATTTAATCAAAGAAAATTCAGAATTTATACCTTTATAATT